>JAECUM010033691.1:0-82959 GCA_016617855.1 Megalonaias nervosa
GTATGGCAATGAATCTTGCATAAGCGTGCGCAAGCTTCTTTTTCTATGCAAGCTTGTTGTTTGTTTATGCAAGCTTGTGAAGCTTGTTGTTTGTCCGCACAAGCTTGCGCTAGCTTGTTGTTAATCCTGGCAAGCTTACTCAAGCGTGTATATATTAAGGATTGTGCAAGCTTGCAGCAATCTTCTGCAAGCTTGCAATATTTCTTTCATGTGATTCGTACAAGATTGACATTTTTTCAGTGCAGACTTAGGTTCCAAACACGAGCCTGCACGATAACAGTTTGCGCAAGCTTGTCACAAGCTTGCACGAAGAGCTTGCAATTTCGGTTTGAGGGTTATGAATGAGTTGTTGTTGTTGAATGCTTCTCTACTTTTACAATATTTAGTCATATTCCGTACTGGATAAGCTGAATTCAGTCTTCAAACGAGATCAAATTCTGTTCAGTGGCTATTGAGATAAAAGCTATGTAAAGGCTTATCGTTTGATGTTTCAGTTGCCGCCTACCTATATGATACCTTATTTGTATAAAATTGAATAGCTTTTGTGTTGTCATAGCTGGTAAAATTCTGTAAAGTATTATTTCCGCAAACCTTATTCAGTGGATTTCCTAGTTTTAAACATATTCTAACTGACTTGAAATGGCCTAATGTCAGAATGCAAACATTGGTCCAAATATGTTCCGCGTTTCTTGAAAACAAACCGTTTACAGCTTTTTTATGTCTTTTGTAACAGTCACGCCGGTTATGTTTCAAACAGTATCGGCATGATGTGAGCACAGGTCAAATGGTCTAATGCTATGTTGTTTTCAATCAAATTTATTAAAATTGCGTTAAACTGTTTTGGAAAGAGGTTTGTATTAAACAAAACAGAAGCATTGTTTAATACTTCTGAACAATTATTTCAGAAATATTTATATTTTTGTTGTTGGCGAGCACAAATGATGGCGGATTGACATCATGCTGCCAATATGAAAATTTAAGAATATTTTCTGATCAAATTATGCCTTTTGATTTCTTTTAGATGATAAAAAGTTACATGCTAGCATAGATGTACGATTAAAGCCAGAAGAAATCAGGAGCACACCATACTCTTACCACAAGCTTACTAGGTCATGCAACAAGGTAGTTTTTGGAAGAAGGTAAGTGCTAAATAAACATTCAACAAATGGTACATTTTAAAAAAATCAGTTAATCCTACTGAACGTTTAAATTAGTGGCATTCAAATATGTATGAATAGATATTACTGAACAATGTGACAATCACAGTTCAAGTAAGCATGAATAAGTAATTTGATAACCATTCAACACGATAAGGAGGAGAAAGGTAAAGAAGTTTATGTTTACTTCTCAAGATGATCAAATGATTTTGGTAGATATCTTAAATGTCGACAACAGGTTTATTGTTTCCATACGACAGAGAAATAACATCCAAACTGTAGTATTTTCTTTAACGTTAGAAATGTTCCTTACCATGGTTACAGTAATTATAGATCGAGTAAAGGAATAGACCGGCTATATTAGACATTCTGAATGATTAAGATCATCGATATGAAATGTCATTGCAAACTTAACAACCTTTCTCAAGACATCTCAATTCTTGCTTACCAGCAGATATAAATCTTATGCAGAAGTTAACAGGTACAAATAAGGTACCAGTGTAGAATGTACAGAATTTCTGGGTGTACAAACTGGACAAAACAATGAATAATTGTGAGTCAAAGAACTCTCCCAAAACGTACTTAGTGGCTATCTATTATGTATCATCAATAGACTGTGTGTACTTTCTGACGCAGCAATATTTTCGTTAACGTAACACTGTCCACCTCTGCATTCCAGAATCCAGAAATTTAGACGAGCAACGCTATCTCCTAATATTGCCGAAGTATACACAACACTGGACTTTTATATACATCAGTTGGTTTCTACGTACATTAATATATGTAAAAGCGTTGACCCGTATATATTCAGCCTTTTAGAAGAACTATTGTGGAAAATATTAACACATCATGTTGCACTTCAGATCTAAAGGATGTTGAGATGGTTACCAGAATAGTATACAAAAAGTCCAGTCATTTAATTGGTTATTGTCAAGTTTTGGTTTCAATACCTATCAGTTTGCACAACTCCGTTCTTCTCTTATCTAGCCGTATGTTCTTAGGCTAAAAACGTACAATTTGGGAAGGATTACTACAGTTACCCAAAGGTCTCTTTAAAGAGTCGAAGCTATTTGAATCTAATTGGAAAGAGACGAGGATGTTCCGATTGTGCATGCATCATGACGTATTTTAGTATTATATCTAGTAACGATCTTACTTTAAATATGTGCTCCTAGATAAAATCTGCCTCATGTTTCATTTTGACTAACCGTTCTAGTTATAACTTTGAACAAACCTCTTATTAGATAATGAATAAACAGATCACGGGGAGAGATGTCAAAAATTCTACACTCAAAAAGTGTATGAAACTAATATAAAAATACCCAATAACCATCTGGAACATTTCCTTCAATAAGAAACATAAGCTCCGCCAGATCAGGGCCCTGGTTGTCTTCTATTCTACATGTGTCGCAAAGTAAGTCGGAAATTCAAATATTTATCTGTCGTACGTCCTTTAATCTTGTACTGTCGATACTGGAAAATAAGAAAATTCTTGTCATACCTTTCATGCAAATGCATATTTGAGAAATAACACATTTATGGAAACCATGAAATTTAAAACCTAATTGAAAGTTCCCTGGCTTTATAATGGAAATGTTTAGTTTCTTTCCTTTTAGACATCACTAAAAACACTAGGAAATGCAAAACTAACAACAAACCTCATGTGTCTGACAGCCATTTAGATAAATGGAGCAACAAAAACGTGGATAGATTAATAGATGTAGTTGCAATAACTTGCCGTCATATGACTGAATCCTTTTTCTAAATCAATCTTAATTAAATCCATGATAAATCAACCCTAAAGCTTTTTCTTACAAAAGCATAGTTAAACATTTGCTAAATATCATCATGATGACCCGAGGAGAACATCAAAAGTCTTTTTGAATAACACCCTATGTAGACCACATATTATGCAACCTCATTTCACTGCTGGAAATAGTCGAATGGGAATAAATTTAAAACATGATGTTGATTCACGAAATTGACAGGGGACGATTTCTGTAACCTGCAGACATGCGGGTCTGGGAGAACTGTTGGTTATTATCGTTGGTTTTCTCTTCCTCCTTCTTCTTTAAACATGGATTTCTCTCATTTAAAAAAGGATTGGAGGAAAGCTTTGAATCCAGCGATTGATTCAATTGCATGAAGTATAGTTTCAGTGGTGAACGTTTGTAAGAAGGTTATAAGAAGGTTTTTATTTCCTGCATACACAACTATATTATAAACTTTGCCACAGGTGCAGATCGGAGAATGTCTGTATTTCAGTTGACAAATGTTGTGCAAACTAGCAAAGCATCTGAGGAAAAACACCACCATCTGCATATGTGCTAGAATTCCTGTTGATGTTCGTATCTTTAGTGTATGCATAATATTATGAACACTTTGAAGTGTCAATCCCAAAATCAATGAGTACAGTTGAGTAAGTAATAGGCAAAAGAGTCAACTCGTAACATAAAGAAAAGTCGTATCAAGAAATGGTTGCTTATGGGATTTACTGCAAGAACGTTTAAAAAGAATTAACGTAGATACATTTTTAACATGAGGTCTGGCTTGGCGGATTCAGAAGGACGTTTGGAGAAATCTGCAAGAGATATTGGAGACATTGTTTCATATAAGAGTTTTACAAGCTCAAGGAGGACACTACCTGAGTGACTACATCTAATAAAAGTTCGTAGAACATTCCAAAGGTGAAACTAAATTTGATCAAATTCTACTTCAGATAGGATTGCTGGTGAAATGTTTCAGGATTCTTCTAGGTATGATTCTGGGTTATCTAAAAAACTATTTTTAGGTTGGTGTACATTTTCTTGCACTGCTTACAGATTCATGAAATTTTAATATGCTCAGAGATCGTGGACTTGTCTTTTTGAAAACACATATTAATGTCCATGTTGGTGAGTGATATACTTGTTATTATGTCAAAATTAATGAGATCACATAGGTTTTCTGAAACACAATCCATGTGCGTTTGATTTATAGCAGACTGCACATCAATAAAGTTTTCACAAATGCCTCTTACACTTTTCGTTGACTTGAGTATTTAATTTCACAGGAATGCTATTGCAGTTATTAAAATTTCTAAAGCATTTTTCAGTTTGATTATTAAGTAAGAGACAGAATTAGCAACCACTTCATTTAAAGTCTAATCTCTCAAAATAATTACATCGCTCAGACACACTTAAGAGTGTAGTGACCTGATGTCAATGATGTTGCAATGATACCGTTGTTTCAGAGTTGCAGTTACCATTGTTATTACAAAACGGAAATCCTTGAATATGTGCTTTCCTAGATAGTATTGCTAATGCCTCTGCATTCTCGTTGTTACTTGCAGCAAATGTAAAATAGGAAATGCTAATATCCAACTTTCAATGAAACAAAATTGGTAAAGAAAACAAGGACGTCTAAAGGTGCCAAATAACTCCGTTTTCAACGTATTGTTACTAATTTTTTGTTGTATTTATTAAAACCTATGTGTCCATTCTATAGTTATTGCAATTTTCACTACTGGACCGAAATCCTAACAACCGGACTACATAGCTATTGTCTATGTCATGTAATTTATTCCAACATGTCGTATGACATTTTATGTCTTTTCCAGCAGAGTGTTGTGTACTAAACTAGCAGTTGTAAAGAAATATCTTGGATATGACAGAGAATGTACAACTTCAGTGTGAAATGATGAAATTATGTGACTTTGTTAAATTTGGTTATTGTATGGATTGGTAATTATGAAATGATTCCTTGCTGCATTCTTCCTTAGCTAACAAAGATTGATTCTAAAACCACAGCATGATACCTCAAAACTGAACGATCAAACCTTACCTCTGTTGTGAGGCTTCTCTGAGAGCTCCCACTCACACACAGTTGGGATATTCGGCCACGAAATGTAGAGTAAATACTGTTGACGAAACTAGACTTCCCTGCTCCTATAGGCCCAATCATTAGAATTCTTGCAAACGGAATTCCCAGCTCAGTGGGTGTGCTGTAGTCCTCTATCTTTGCCATTAATGTCAGCAAGTTCTTTAGTAAGTAATTGAGGTGTACATGAACGCATTAGCAAGAATGACTTAAGAAAATGAACAAATATACATGTACTTCAATTTCGATCTCTGCAAGAACGTGACACCCACCCCATAATGACGCTTAACTATCGAAGGTTAGAACCTAGGTCTCAAATGATATATACTTCATCATGAAATGTATCTCTCACCCCCTTAAGTATGAAATACTGCTCATGCACAGGATATAAATATCTGTCTAAAACGTTTCCAGATACTATTAACATACAAAAAGTATCAAATCAGAGTCAAATATTTCTATTAGTCACAGGTTTCTATCGCACAATTATTCCATACTCATCCCCGATAATTAGCTACATGTGGAAAACCACAGTACTTCTCCAGTTGAAAACATATCATTACACATCTGTAGAGCATTGTTAATTTTTACGGTCATTATGCATGTGTGTTTGGATCCACTTACTTAGAGTAGTGACTGAGTTTAAATTAGGTAATATACTGTTCAGTACATCAAAGACTGAACACAATAAAGTCTATACATTACCTCTCTACTCAAGTGCGGTGTTGGTTGCCCCCATGCTCTGATATTTGAAAGTAAAGAAGATCTGTCATTTAAAAAGTCATTAGCAAAAGCTAGCATCTGTTCCAGAGCAGTAAGTGCCAAATGACTAACTACATCATTCAGATCCATTTAATCCTCGTAATTTTTGATCGGATGGATATTATGTCTCTGAATGCCAAGTATTTCAGAAACTTTCTTCACTGCTTTGTGGAACTCTCTACACTCAAATACTACGGACACGTCGTCTTGTACAGTCCTAGAGAGTTGATCGATCTTGGTCAGTAAGACAACTCGAGGTATCCCTGCAAACATCACTGACTGGAATTTATTGTATTTTAACTAAAATGACTTCTCCATTAAAACTTCATGATTTCCGGTAGTTTGAAATGTGATTTTAGGACTGAGATAATGACACCAAAACATTTCTAACAAAATTAAATCTAACTATAAATATTTTGCTTAAATGATCACCATATCCGAGAATACTCCATGACCCATATATTGCATGCTTCATAAGATAAAAATGTTTCAAATATACTACTAATACTGATATATTTCTAGGACATAATAATAATATTTGTATCAAAGACCTCATCATGTTAGGACTGATATACCCATAGTGTCTTTAAAATTTCAGCTAATACTTTTCAACACTGTATTTAACTGTCTGTAGAGGAAAATGATTTGTGTAGTACTATTGGTACTACGACAAATTTCATAAATTATGTTTGCAATTTATTGAAAATGTTTTAAGTCACTGGGTATATGGTAACCTTTCCTAATATTTGCAATTAATATTAAATTTAAGGAAGCGCGTTTAATTGCGACAAATTCCATTATTTTTAATTATTTTCGTATTCTAAACATAGAATTCATAGTCTTTTTGTATTGTGTAAAAGATAAGACATGATTAGTAGCATAGCAATCGATAGTGCTGGACAATTATATTTTGTAGTTTGAAATATCGCATCCTTTTGAAGTTTCGAACATCCACACTATGTATTAGGTATTTCTGTTACCTGATTATATCTCGGGATATTGGATCGTAATAATTTTGAGTTGCAGTTGGTTGTATACAGAATGTAAGTGTTGCCAGGATGTAGTTAGTAGGGTGTTAAATGGCATGTTACATTTTTGTTCCCGATTCTGATCAAAGCATTGTCTCCCACTATGACTTTACCACCGCGGCAATCGTGAATGCACTTTAAGTGTATTCCTGTGGTTGCCTCTCACGAGAACTGATGTTTTCATCTGTTTACTCGATTTGTACTCCATGGTCAATTACGTGTTTTGGTTCCCACTCGTGGTTTCATATCTGCGTGAGGATTCATAGGAAGGTTTCTCATTTCTGTCATCAATCTAGAACTCTGTCGAGGTATTCATTTTGTCTTCGATAGCTACCAAACAGAATTTACTAATTTTCCGGCGCTGACGGCCTCTCTGGTTATTATTGACATAACTCAGACAGCAAATCCGATTAGTGTACCGATTATAGTCACCATGGTGGTGATTCCGGCCACGACAAGGTCAGTTATGGTCATGGCAGCTATTTCGCAAATGGCATCTACGGCATTACAAGTGCATTTATATAGTTCTTCTGTACAACGGTATTTACAGTGATTCATTCTCGCAGCTTTTTACCTTCGATTCTATTTTTCGCGTGGGTACCTTTGATTGTTCATACCAGTTCTTCTGTTAATAATGTAATTGCAAAGTACAATTGCTCAACAGGCTGCATTTCATCATCTGCAACATATACAAGTATACACTTGGTTTACTAAACCAAGTTCATCCAACCAAGTATTTTTAATGGCACAACTAACATGTAATTATAAGAAAATATTTTAACTGGGAATGTATTTGTCGCCAGTTTGCATGCTTTTGAGGTTTACCCTGACCTCCATAAAGTGCACACCATTTTGGTGTCGTCAATGATCGTGCTTGTTTCTCTACAAGGACTATTGCACAGACACATTCGTTTTGTTAAATATGCGTCCGGAGTTTTCATTTGCCAGTCGAGTTAATTGTGGGGTGTTCGATATGTCATGCATATCCCTGTTTGTAACTCTTGGTAACTTGATTGAATCTAATTTTTATAATTTTTATTCATGACTGTAATATGTAGAAACTATCTTTATTTCCTTTTGAGTACGTGACTTGAAATGTATTAAGATCATAATATTGCATAGGATCAATAAATAGATGTTTACGTATGTGTTGACAAATATTAATAATAATCTTAATAATAAGACTTAAATGGCGCTTGTGGCTTAATTTCTCAATGGCTGATGGGGTTTCAACTTTACTAGAATAATTATGTAACTTCTTATTGGTTGGGCTAGGTCACATGAATAGGCCAAAGCGACGCAAAATGAGTAGTGTATTCTGTCACTCTGGTCGATTGCGAGATACAATCACAAAATACGGTGCATATGCGGAGAGAAATAAGCAATCAGATTCATTCCGATTTTTGGAATTATTCACCCTTGTTGTGCACCTGTTGTAAGTCTGTTACGTGTTTTACTTTGTATTTAGATATTATTCGAGAGGAAAAACATTGTTTAGACTGTTCAGTGGAAATAGAAAGTGCTCATAATTTGGACTATATTATTATTTTGGAACTATTTTAAATTATAGACGGAATTCTGGACAACGCCACGGTTCTTGGAGGACCAGTACTTTTCCGGTTTTGAAATTTTTCAAAGACCTTTACATTCATTTAGGACTTTCAAGTCTAGATTCTCTTCATAATATTGTAATTTCTTCTCCCATTTTCATTTGTAATTTTGATAATTAAATTGCTCGTTAAGTTTTACAAAACTTGGTTTTGCTTTTCTTTTCTGATACTTAGTTTGTAACCATAGAGTAGTAACAGATGTCATTGACGCTAAATTTTAACGAAGTATGTTTGTCGTTTAATTCCACTTAATTGTAGTTAAAATAAGCTCTAGATGATTTCACGCTCGACGGTGACTTAGCTTACAGCGACCAGTCGTTTTCGCGTGCTATTGTGATGTTTCCAGACTGACATCATGTTGGTATTGGTACATCAGGGTGGGTTTAATAGATCGATTTCTATCTGACCCTCATGTAGATTATATTTGAGCGTTTAATAGGGTGACACATATATTCATTGAAAAGCGACACAAAATCACCATCGATGTTGACAAGCCCATCTAGCTGATTCAGCACCAATCACTTTCTCAAGATCATCATCGCGTGGCTGTTTAGAACCAATCACGTATATGTAAATGTGAAATCTTAAATATACACAATAAAGACATTTAATTACTCCCCGAATATATGTTGAGTCCTCCTTCCAACTGAATATCCTCTCTGGCGACTAATGATGTCGATGCTCAATCTGTAAAATAATCTAAAGCAACAGGTTTGCCGATACGTGATATTGTTGACAAGAACTTGTGATGCCGTTGATTATTATTAACATTGACATTCCACCTTTAGATCTATCAAAGCTATGTTCAAAAGACTAGTGTATCTATTGCTAAATTAATATGTCAGTTTTTTCTCCTCTTCATCTTTGGTCAATATTCCTTGATGTTAACTCCACAAAATTACTAGACGTATTGTCAATGGCACATGGGCTGCCTCTACATCTACATATTGTGTTTTCTCAATATTGATAACATCGACATAATTCTTTATAAATCCCACCTAACACCAGGGTCTTTCCTTCCCAAGTTCTCAGTGATCTGGGCCAGGTGTTTTGCGATGGCTTCTTGTGGCTTCAGAACAACATCATTGATATCCATGTTTGACGATTGCAGTTTTTGATTCTTTCTTGACGAATCACAAGATCGTGCGGATCGACAACAACAACAACGAGAACAGTTTTCAACGACGACTGTGCGATGTCAACCGCGTACTGTGGAGATTCAATCAAGATGGCAGACCTGAATGTCGGTTAGCGTTTGCATTTCCTGATTTTCGAATTGCGATTTGTCACCAATGTTATCCTTTGTCGGATGTAATCATTCATTGATTTAACATTTTTAATGCCTGTGGAAAGCACAATATTACTCCATGCGACGCTAACGTCTGACGAGAATACAAATGAGTTATTCGCGTTGAAACTCCTGAACTTATCAGGCCACAATTGGATGCTAGTGTGATTTCAAGTATGTGGAATATCCCGCTGATGATGAGCGTCGGAAAAAAAAAACACGTGAAATTAGGTTTTATTGATGAGCTTGTATTCATTGAATTCACCTGTATGGTTGTATTTGCAGCGACACACTGCATTGTAGCATTGATTTCACATTAAGCAGAGCGTTTCAATGGAAAACGCCTCAAAATTCATCATACGCTTTAATCATATACATCATCGATATCTTCGACGACTTCACATATCAACGTTTGGAAAATCACCACGTCCATAATGCAATGGGTGAGCAAGTGCTGACAAATCAATGTTAGGATTCATTGATGACTTTTGGCACCTTGTTGCCAGAACGAAATGACCCCAATAGCGTTTCCATCCTGCCCAAGAGTGTGTGGACATTTTGCTGGTCTTCGGTCATGCAATCAGCTATGGATCTTTTGTTTGGGTAAATATTGTGCTTTTCTGATACCTTTAACCAGCAACATCTACTGGATACATTCTCTTGACAACTTGTATATGCGGTGTCCTGCACTGACAACGATTCTTTTACATCACCGTTAAATTTCTTCAACATTCCTCGCCGAGTCGTTTATAAACTTCTTCCTATATATCCACACAACAAAATTTGTAGATGCTATACTGTCTAACCGTTTCTTATATGGCTCTATTACATAATTATTTCCATCATCTGAGCCTCAGTGTCCGCAACTTTCCCCACATTTGCTACATATGTGTTTGGTAAGCGGTCCAAAGGTTTGAAATGTTGTAGATGTTGGCAGGTGGGCTTTTGACATCAGTCAGCCGCCTCTATTATATGTTTGCTGGCTATTTTCGTCATTGTATACATTCATCACCACTGTTGAATTTCTTCACAAATTCGTGCCAATACCTGCGCAAGATGTTCACCCAATGGAGCTGGTCAAATCATTCGTAAGGGAGCTATATGGGTCACAGATGATACACGCAAACCATATTCCAAAACTCATCACAGAAAGCATCGACTGCACACATGCCTAAACATTATTGCAAGTCCGTGCGCATCAACCACACGAAATATCATCAAAATGTTACAGTCCTCCCAGATCACGTAGGGGACTTGTGCATATATATGTTTCACTTAGATCACATCGGCGTCTGTGTAACACCATTGAAAATACTCTCGCGTGATTGTTTTGAGCATGTTATCGCACACAACCAAAATATTCACGTAAAGGTCAGAGTCATCAAGAGCAGGGGCTTAAAAGAAAAGAACTGAACTGCATGTCACTCGAAGACAAAGATTCAAGAGCGTTCGCAAAATCTTTGAGAACATCATAGCACGGCGGATTGTCCTCGCAGGATGTAATATCATATGACCATTGCATGATCAAATTCGGAAACAATTTTCCCGGATGCGACCGAGCCAATCATAAGAACGCAAATCGAGTTCACAAACATGGGAGTGGTTCTAACAGGTGCTGACTGGGGCGATGGCTTGACTGAAAAGAAAGTCAATTGTGAAGACGTGGATCTTTTGCAATCTTTGGCGATTTTTCCCTTTTGCGTTGATGACATGTTTAAATTGATTGTTGTAGAACGTATCAACAGGACAACATATTACGTACAATCCCCTACAAAAACACTTACTGCAAATCCAGCTCAAGTTCAAATACGTAAATGGTCAAGGTGCAATTACTGAAACTTCCGACTGGTGTGAAGGAAACATATATACGTTCGTCAGAACTTCAATGTTCAGACCTTCTAGATCCATCAGTGGACGCAAACACGTCTCACTTTCAGGTTAAAAGAAAATGTCGTGGTTGGTGATATCGCTGATGCATTGGCGAAGCTATACAGGACACTGAAGAGTAAATTTCGTGGTAAAAAGCACATCCTGGATGCAAATACTAGTTTTGTAGCACGGATGGATCCACGATTGCACAATGACTGACCGAAGCCAGGAGAAGAACCTGTAAACCGCATCGATGCAGCATGATTTCGTTTCTTAGGCATCCAACAATATCTGCGCTAACGTATTTCTCATGCATGATAACATGCAATTAATATTACACTCGGCCATATAGAACATCAATGAGGCATTAATGCCAAAATTGCAGTTTGTGGCAAAGCCTCAATTTAACAAACATGACAAAGAAAACATGATATACTTGACGGGCGGATGATGCCGCGATCTACTGCATCCCTGCGTTTACATGAAGCTCGAAGCAGTGGTTGAAAAGATAGTGAGCCCAGCAACAGTTACCCACTGGGTCGTTCGATAATTGCTGTCCAACGAAGAGTTGTGCCGGATTTATTTATCTGCCCTAAGAATGATTTCCAGTGGATGGTTTGATGTTTGTTTTTCCCACATGACCTGTTACATGGACACATAGTCCTCTTTAGATTTCGGCAGCATATACAAGTTGGTGCAAAGAAGCCGAGATGCTGATGTCGCAAGCGCGTTGTAACATGTATATACAGTAACCATTAACACAGCCTCGGGTTCTACACGTGATTCAGTTGAAAAATTTCGCGGGGCCGTGTAGTTTCTGTGTAATTGATGAATGTGTCTTGTGCGAGTTTTTCTTTGATATGTCAATGAATATTGTGATCAAGGCATCATAGAGTGATTCAAAAACTCAAATGCGGATACATTATTCGGGTACAAATATTAATTGGAACCACAGTGTTGTCTCGAATATTGGTGATGCAACTTTGCAAGGTCATACCCGCATTGGAAAATGAAGCCATGCGTGTGTTGAGTGTAAGATGAGGTGCTTTACCGCTGTAACCAAACGCGATAGACTTAGTCGAGAACAATATGGTTCTGTATTTGCATACTCCTAGGGAGCTGAAAGGAGGATGACATCGAGGTACTGACCTGGTGAGGTCTGTTGATACATTCAGGATTTTTTACCAGATTGATATTCCGGTACAACTAGCGTACTGCTATGTGGCACCGTCATCGAGTGGACTTCATTCACTTTATCCACCTAGTAGTACCATTGGCCAATAATAACACTCATAAACAAGTCCTACAAGGACTCACAAACATAGATAGTCTTCGTTAACTTCACCTGATAATTTGCGCTGTCGACGGATAAGAAACCACATAAAATGTTTTCCATGGTTGAAAGAACATGTTGGCAATGAGTCTACAAAGTTTGTCTTCATCTCTTGCAGAACAAGGTGAACGTTGATCACTTCCGCAAATTCCCCATCATTGCTGCCGAACACGACATGTTCATAAGCTTAAGAAGTTGAAATCGTTTGGTAAGCGCAGTGCCTTCTGCAATTGTGTTTCCAGAATCGTCCACGAATGCATATTGGTATGGGGAAAACCACGTGTGGGGATCGACAGCCTTTCCATTTCTAGCAGGTAATAGTTCTGGCCTGTAGAAGATCATCCAAGTGAACCCCAATGACGTACCCATGGTCACTCTTGCTGTTGTACTCGTCTATTTGTCTGTGTCGGTGTGAAAATACTGATCGTGGCAATCAATTCAGTTTTGACAATCAAAAGCAGACTAGACGTTGTTTGCATGCGCATAGTCGTTGGAGGATTTCCCCTCATGGAGCAGCAATGAGTAAAACGCATCAATCGGTGGCAACTGAGTTTTAGAAAAGTTGTCCCAGTTGCTCGTGTATTCCAACGGACAGATTCTTTTCTGGGCGAGCAACTTAAACTTTGCATCATTAGCACCACCACAATTCAAGTGATTTTAAAACGGTTATTAACAAGCGGATCCATTAATGAAAACATAAACTGCCATGAATCAATGAACTGAAACTGCCTCATGCGAAACGTCATATATATTTTCATACTATTTGATATGAAACGTATTATTGCATTTTAAACCCCTTGCGTAATCAGGTGTTGATCATACCCTCACATGTAATATAGCACAAAAACAGGAATTCTAATCTTGTTAGGGCAGATTAGCAACTTCGGATTACAAGAGCCATGCGCCGCTCCTCTGTACGTAACTGATATAATAGTGTTCGCGAACATTTTAATTGGTGGAGCTAGACAAAACTTTGCAGATCGAGCCATAAGTTGTACCGTAAATCTCATTAATGTCATTTTAGGTCATGGTGATATTTTTGGGCAAGGCAAGATGTTGCCGGATCCATTTCACTGTCACTTCGAGTAATTAATAAGTAACTTAATCGAGTGTTTGATAGGGTACAACATTGGTAGCTCCTTTGCTATGTCGAGTCTGACAGAAATTTAATAATATCCACATGGGACTTGTTCACTCGTTGTATTGGACACAATAGTGGAGCTCAGAAAGTTGGCGTCAATCACAGACGGAACTTCTATCTTTCGCTGCATCGCGGTGGATTTCAGAATTTGTTTGCCAGTGATCCCATGCTCCAATGTCTCACTGACTCCCATGCAGTAAATTTCGTAGAGATCAAATAGTAGTTTGGCTGCCAAATACGTGCAGTCAGCGTCGACACTGAAATTTGTATCTGAAGTGCTTTATACCAGTACACTGTTAGAGAAATCTTTTATGGAGTCATAAAGGTGTTACGCGTCTGGACCATCCATGTTGCTCAACAACTAAGTCAAAAAGTTTAGCCCAGTCAAGTTCATATGGGGATCGTCGAATTGGCTGGAGACCTTTGTTCCATAGAGTACACACTGACGGCGATGTCAGGGTTAGGTCGCTTAAACTTCCTGATGTTAGTCACCTGTGCATGAAATTTACTGTTACCAAATTCAAGTTCACTCAGGTGCTGTCAGTATTTTGAGGCTGATCGGTATAATCACAAGCTGGATGCAACGTCCATTCAGATCATTGGTTATTATCGTCTTTCATGTTTATCCCAGTCCGCGGTGGAACATATGCTGGTGGTGGAACAAATCTGGATCTGCAAAAAGGCCTGTAAATCGAAACACCAACACGAACTTCAGAGCAGCTATAAAGGGTCTATCCTAAACAATCTCGGTTGCAATCATCAAATCTTATGAGCATCATTTCAAAGCCATTGTTGATGTCATCATTAATGGACAAAACGTCTCCCAGATTAAAAAGGTACCAACATTATAGGATCCTCGTCAGCTTTTTAACCTTTAGTAACAGCGACAAGAAGAGGTACAGTAAAATCTTCAAAAAGAGTAATATTTGTCTTAGGAACATAGATGCCCGCATGCTGCTCTGTATATAATAGATGTACACATGTTTGAGAGAAGTTTCACAGTGTCTTTGCTTGGTTTGTATGGTTGTGAAATGATTGTTCGGTAATCTTCGAAATCGCCGACCCTTTCCAAGTCAAACACCTTTGCAATGAGTGCACCCTGTGCCATCAGACTTGTTATAAAACAAGAGAATTATGCAGCATTTAATATTTTTGAGTATCATCTTGATACATGGTATGTCTGAACTGAAACGACTTATCAGATTTTACCGCACTGGGTGGTATACAACATTGCGGCATTTAGATATCATAAAAGACGCAGAAGCCCGATGGTGATGTTGAAATGATAAGTCTCGTCCCGTAAATAAGCCGTTACTCATTTTGTTGTCAAATTGTTCCTTCTATTTAAACAAACCCTTATTCAGGCGGGAATTAGCTAAAATCACAGCACACATGCCATCATAAAAGTGCATCACGCCAACTTGAAGCTGACCATCAGCTGTATGTTCGTATCCAAGAATTTCAATTATGTTCCAGCTCTTGTGTTTGAAAATGCAATTCCCTACGATTACCGCATAGTTCCTGAGTATTAACTGTATGGATTCTGTGTATTTGAATCGGAACAACATTTCACAGAAATCCTGCCATTTCTTCTGGTTGTTGATGCAAATGAATGCCGTTGGGGATTCCGAAGGCATCTTTCTATTTAATTGGTTTGACGGTGATCACGGAGATCTTCCCTGTCTTCGCTGTTTTTGCCATATCTGCGTTATCTTGGTTTTCAATGAATACTTCACTGCCTTCACTGCGTGTTTCAATGTCTTCACGCCAGCCACTTACAATATTTTGCACGATATGATACAATGATTTTTCACGCTTATTGTTTTCTTCATGGCCAAGTTTTCGATATGCACGCTCAAACGCGATCTCTAAGCAGTTAATTCTTTCAGTGTGCTTCGGATTTAAGCTCATATAGTATTTTAGGGCCTCTTTGACAAACGGATATAATGAATTCAGGCTAAACTGTAATTGGTTTTCTGTAGCAACACAAATGCACAATTTGTCGGACAATTTAGCTCATGCATTGGCCACGGAAGCAAGATCTTTCACGATACTGTGCATGTCAAACGGCGACATCGTTATATATTATTGACTTGAATTGTTTATTATAATATTCACTCTTAAAAGGACTGGTCGTGTAGATAATATATTTATGAGAATTATATGCATGCTGTATCTTAAGTTATTGTAAACTAATTTTGTACTGTCAAAAGATGTGTTACTGATCCGTGTCAATTCAGGTTTTGTGAATTTAAACCCCAGATGAGCCCTTAAGGTGCCAAATGACGTCCTTGAAGGTGTGAATGTTCTTTTAGACAAACATACATCATATACCTGACTATCAGATAGTGTAATTGACACCGACGGTACATCGTCAGATTTAACTTTCATTTTTGCATGCAAGTGAATCTGAGATTGACATTTACTCAATTATGGGATTTCTTCCACAAGCATGATTCGTTCCTGGAACGTCATGATTAACAGTGAGATACACTAACTGACTAGACCACGCAGTAACCTAAAAACAGGCACGTGTGTGTGGGATTTGGATTTTTAATTTAGCTTTAACAAATTTCCAGTCATATCGCTACAATGTGTGCAGTGTGGCATTTTATAGTTATGTCTAGTACTGGAGAATCATATCGCAGATGTTAACATTATGTCCCGTCCAGTCACATTACGCTGACAGCAAGCTTAACAGTCCTATCACTAACCTCTTAATGCTGAGCGCCAGTACCATTTTGATAAGTCTTCGGTATAACACGGCCTGGGTTTGAACCCACGACATACCGCATCAGAGGCGCACGCTCTAACCACTTAGACCACCGAAGCGGTACCAAATAAAAGGTGAAGAGAACTAATTCTTGAACTTAACAGAGCTAGCAAATATACGTATTGCACCCCAACTCCTTGCTCTGATGTGAAATTAAATTTGGAAGCATTAATTTGCATGTTCCCCAACAATAATTCGATCCATTTTCGCATCAATGACAGCTATAATTTAGCCATTGTGGATTTTAATCTAAGAAACCTTCAAATCTTCTTTAAGAATCAGGCATGCGGAACCAAGGAATTCTTCAATTACTATGATCTGCAGGCAGAGTCGCAATCAATAACTGGTCAATAATTCATAGCAGCACTCCCTTCAAACAATAAGGTGCCTCGGGGAGTTTGTCGCTCGATGAGTCCACGGGAAGACAGTCGTGCTGCACTCACAATTGCTGCGGAGGTAGAGTCGAGACGGATATAAAGCGATAACCCACATGAGTGACGAAAATCTAAACTGTCCATTATACACACCTAGTTTAGCGTTTGAGTTGTGTTTCAAACAGTTAGAATTTGTACTTTCTTTGCTGTCACGATTTGCATTTAAAATAGTTCCTGTTTCTTTCTGTTGTTTATGTCGTAAAATATATTTTTCAAGTTCATCAACACATTATAATACCCATGAGGAAAAGTATTCTAGCGAGCAATGTCAATAGTTTTCGATTATATTATTAATTTATTAAAATAAATGTCTTCCTTAAAAAGGTCTATTTCCATCTTTCCTTTATTAATATTGGTATGTCTCTGACGTTTTTGCTTTCTGTATTGCTTGCTGTGCAATCAATAAAATCCTCTAGCATTATTTAAAAGTGATAAAGTGTATGAAAATATACACATATCTTTTCTAGTCATTAAATTGAATTAACTTTAGAATACATTATATTTTTATCAATGTTATATCTTCTCCATAGTCTTTGTAAATATGATACAGTGACTTATAAATGGCGAATTGATAACAATGTGTCATTTGATGCATGGAATAGTTAATAGGTTTGAAACATATCAAAGAATATTACCTCTCTGGCTGACTTCAACTTGTATTTGCTTAAATTTGTTCCACATTTCTTCAGTTATAAGGTCAACCATGGTTGCATTGAAAACAAATACAACACAATGAACCTGATCCACCAGTCCCAGACGTTTTATGAATCCTCGAATATTTGGATTTATTGGCAATGACCTATTGAACTGAGGAAAGCCAAAGGATAATAACAAGTATTATTTGATGAAGCTTTATACAGATTGTGTACAAAATTTATTACTTAGATTTATTATTATTCATTTGGAGGTATGATTTAAAATCTTTACATTTGAGCATGGTAGTTGGTGTAGTTGTTATTACTATTTGCAAATACAATAAGGTCGAGTCTTAATAGGCAACTGTAATTCAAAGTTTTAGTGCCGAATTTTCAGTGTCATAACGTAGATACCAATTAAAAGATTCCATCAATAAAGTTGTAATGTCTGCAATTTAGAATTCAGATTTCAGCACATTTTAGACAGGCTTATATGATAATACGAAAATGTGCAATATCTCTGAATTGATCTCTATTGAAAAATCAAGA
The DNA here is from genome assembly GCA_016617855.1 of Megalonaias nervosa. Taxonomy (NCBI): domain Eukaryota; kingdom Metazoa; phylum Mollusca; class Bivalvia; order Unionida; family Unionidae; genus Megalonaias; species Megalonaias nervosa. The sequence continues at coordinate 18,438 of JAECUM010033691.1, forward strand.
AAATAACATATATATGAAACTCGTCTCAAGGATTATAATATTTATCAATTTTATAGTCAAACGTTTAGAATGGGTAACCACTGTTGACCTTTGCAACTACGATGTTTCACTGACTCATAATGATAGAGGGTTCAACAGCATATCAAAACTGTTTGAGAAAAATGTGTTAAGGGCTATTGGTAATGCACAGTTCATTACAGGAGGGTGGGTATTGTTACTCTGATTGTTAAGAAATGGTTATAGACTATTGTAATAATGATGTCCCATTTCTTTCAATAAAGTATCTTGCAACATTTAAAACTGGATCTATTTAAGAATAACTCGTAATTAAAAAACATACCTTTTTGTTCACAGACTTTGATGCAGTGTACAGCAATATGGAATTTGTATGCAGTTAAATTAAATGTCACTGACACTTATGAATAATCCATTTAGTAACAGGGAGAAGTTTATTTTGTATAAAACTTGGAGAAATGTAACATGGGCTGTTTGTCTGCACATACTGTTTGAAATAAAACTGATTATAATCAGTACTAAACTATGTTGACAATAGTTCCTAAAACAAAGGGTGAGAAGGCCTCTAGTGGCATTTTATGCTGTAGACAATAACACAACTCTCCCTGTATTTCGGTAATGATAATGTCCCAATTTTAGTCCCAGATATAACAATTATCGCCAAAATGAATAGTGTGAAATATTTTCATATTCCTTGGTCACATGTCTTTCTGTACGTGTCATACATCTATTTATCTATCGATTCTACCACATATTACCAATAGCCGTCAATAAGTGGTCTAGTGTTATAAGATTTTTTTTTTAACTTACGCAATCATATGCCGTAGAATCTACAGTGCCAATGTTACATGTAGTGTTTAATTGGCTTACACCAACCTGATATTCGTTTGGGACATTTCCGTCAAGAAGGTACTTTATATCCCCAAGACTAGGGCCCCCACTTTTCTCAATGCCACACATGTCGCATAGGCAGAATTTCAGAGTTTCACTGTTTCCTTTAGGTCGAATCTGGTACTGTCGATACAAACAAATACAGTATGAGAGCAAACAGTTCAGTAACTATTAGTTCTATCAAATATATCATTTAGGATTATCTATTTACAAAGAAATCAGATACAGCTTCGTATGATAGAACGAACTATTGGACATAATTCTATTAAGGATGAAACTAGACTTTATACTATTATACTTTTATTGATTTTTAAATAATACGTATTTAACTGCACTAATCACTTTCTTAGATGCAAATGGTTAGGGGCGGTAATTCCTTTTGCAAAAACTTAACGATCCACAAATAAAAATTGGATCCTATATTCAAGTTCATATCATACTAGGAATGAAATTTGTGATTATAATTAACAGTTTTAAAAGTTTAGTCAGGTAGCCAACTTTTGAATATCTTAAATTTTGGCAATAATAAATGAAATCAACCCTCGAACTTATCGTAACATTTGCATCATTTCAGGTAGGAACTTTAGACTTTGTGCCTCTGAAAGAAAAATAACTCTTGATAAAATGTTAATCAGAACTGTAACTCCTGTGATTATATTTTACTTACTTTAGAGTGCAGCAGTGATGAGTACTCTACAAACATTTCACGTTTAACATTTTTAAGTCGTAATCCAAATCAAAGATGCCCACTCTCATCAGTGAAAACTCCATTCAAGTGTATTGGATTATTTATAACATTGTTCACTGCAAAACACACTTTTATAAACTTATTGGACCTAAATTGTAAGATGTGATCCCAAAAGTCTTCACAAACACAGGGGTAATATGATCTAGCAAACTGAGAAATAAAATGCGTCTAATTGGAGCTATTTTGTGAAAGTCTTCAACCAATCTATTACATAAAAGGTCAATGGCTTGATTATTTCGAGAAAAACAAAACTTAATCAAATGACATTCGTAATTGGTTGTGTTCTCCAAAATCTGATGGCAGTAATAAAACGTATATGAAAACTAAAGATATTATTAAATCTCGTTATCACAAATCTATCTACCAATACAAAGAGGTAAATAATATAGGTAACACAATACACCAAATGCTTTCAACTACAAAGTATTTTAATAAAAGTTTCAGGTTTAAGCTACAAACAAAATAAATTAATCGATACTTATCGGTACTGAAGGTTTTAAATATACATAAACCACTTTAATACAACATCACATATTTTAACAAGAATATCCTGTGAAAAGTAAAGTTTCGTTGTAAAACTAAGTAATGTGGGACGTTTGAACCTTCAAGTTTCTTCCTTTTATTGGGCATCCTGAGTATGATGCAGTTACTTTGCTTGTTGACACTGACGTGAAACATCCATAAAGTTATTATACAGTAATTTGTAATTATTTCCTTTTCCCACATTCAGCAATAAAGCAAATATAAAGGATTGCACATGGTGTTCAGCACTGCAAGTAGTATTTGCGATGAGGAGATCGATGACTATTCTGAAGTGAATTACTGTTTTCCGGTGTATATTTTCCTCTCAAGCGCAAACATAAGATTTACGAAATTAATAATCCTTATTAATTTGCCACGAATGCCATAATGACAGTAAAATAAAAAATTAGGCTAAATGTGCTGCTGTAACATCAGATAATCTCGGTTAAAGAGAATAAATGTAGAAGGCGCGGAGTTGGAGGTGGTAATAGCATAAACACATACTTATTCATTTTAGTTCAAAGTCGCACCAGCAAGGATAAGTTTGATTTCCTGGTTAACAAATATGTTCATCGCAATTGCTAACTTTACGTGCAACCTGCATTCTACATAAAGACTTTTCAACATAATATAATAAATATAGAGGTTATTTGCTTGTGTAGAGTGAATGACGGATATATTTCATCGCATGGTTGATTATACGAGATTTTGTACAAACGATATGAATTATGTCTGTTATTCGCCAGGAACAAACAACATTGTTGCTTTTTATTTTATGCTATGTCGTGTTGACTAGATGAAGTGCATAACAGACTGAAGAAGTCTATTTCTTACAGTAATGCAAGTTGTTTACCATTTATGTTCTGCTGTGTTTTGTTTACGTGTATGTACAGAAAATATGAAAAGTAACAATTATTATTCTAGTTCACTGGAAGAAAGCATACAATTGGGAAAAACAGAAGCAAAGTAAGCCTCCTTGGGGATTCGAAAGTGGTTCTTTTGCGTGTAATCCATTGATCTTTGTGAAATTAACACTTGTCTAATGAATATTGCCACCTTAACAGCGTCTTAGGTAATGCCCCATTTTAAACGTCTTTTGCAACATTTGAAACAGTAACATAGTACTCAAATAGTATGGTATGGTGCAGAACAGTTGGAAACTGTACGCAGCCGAGACTATTCAATTTGGAAGATTTTTTTTTTAATGGAATGGAACGACACACTGACTCGGCAGCAGAGAAGCCTTCTAAACAAGTGTTTTCAAGGCTTGTAACTTATAGTTCTTTCCACAGATAGTAAGACAAACCAATTGGCTTTGTTAAAAATAAACGAAAGCCAAAGACTGAAATTTCAATAATTATGACGGCGTGACGCTAGGAAGTTATCTTCAGGCGATATGTACCGTTAAGGTATAGTCAAGAACAGCGCAGAGAAGAAGAGAGGAATGATGGACGGTTAGAAATGGCATGAAACGAGAACGGTACAGTGGGAGATTGAAATCAGAAATGGTATCGTAGGGAAACTGTACCTACAAATGACAGAAAAAGAGGTTATAGGTATTGTATTGATGAGGCGCTTAAGTGAAAAAGAACTACAGATGTTAGTAAATGCTCCGATATCAAGCCAGTATTTCCCTTCTATTGCGGATTAGAAGGCCTTGAGAAATGACTAGAAAAGGCCTCTCTGTACAACACCTACTACAAAGTTTGTAAAAAAAATTATTTGTTGTCTTAAATATTCAGAGGTTTAAATTTACCACTGTAGTGATGCTTCTGTCTGCACTCCAACATGGACTTAGATGAGTGATCACATCAGAAAAGATGGAGTTGATGGTGTTGAAGAAACTTGACTTCCCCACTCCTATCAAACCTATCATCAGGATTCTTGCTTGATGGACTTCAACATTTGGCGGTGGAGTGTATTGCGCTATTTTCTCTTTCAGTGCCTGAAGACTCTTTAAGTTGATAAATAACCATGAGTGGTAATGCAGACAAATACATGCAATGCATTCATTATTCTTCATAACTTTCAGAACCTGGAAATTTAGCGATGAGCCCGTTCATAAATATAATTAAAATACAATGCTAGAAATCATGAAGAAACACTCTAGACGATCGAATGTTTCCGAGACTATTTGGTAGGAGATAATATGGATATGTTAAGCGCAACCAAATTCATCCATAAGTTGGTAACGGTGTTTTGATTGTTGTCTTGCAACAGTATGTATTTACGACAGTAAATTGATTAGTTTCGGGACAAATAATGAAGACTCTTTAACAGATAGCAACATTCAGGTTTATTAAGTATTCAAAGACAAGGCAATTCTTTGTACGAAAATTCAATTTTATCCATGTGAAATTTCCCTACAGTTTGCTAGGGGGCTTGATATTAGAATGATATACCAATGTAGCATCATCTTCTGTAGAATTCTGTACAATCTTCAACATTGTTGCCAATATGATCATCGAGAAGACAGTTATATAACACTAGAAACATGATTGCAAGAACAATTTAGTCCTTCCCTTATATTACTAATATAATTTCAAAAGGCAAGTGCGTCTAATCAACAAATGCATAAACATACACTTCAAGGGTAATTAATTGTTTTAAATGGATGCATCACTCTTTGTCTGTCATGATTCTGTTGAATGGGAAGTTTTGTTGCCAGACTATGAACAAAACTGGAAATTTTAGGAGATTTTATTGCTGTAAGTATACCGAAGTTTTAATTAATGGTACTCAGTAAGAGATTCGTTCAAACAGCGTAAAGGAAAGTTTAAGAGTACAACTTTGCACTAGTATTCAAGTGTTGACTATACGCGTATGCATCTGGTCTAGGGATTCTCAGTCGATTGAGCCGACGTGACAGTCTGCGTTTGAAAAGGAATTTACATGTGACATTTGTTTTCAAACATGTCAGCAATCACTATTGGCAGTGGATATTATACCACAAATAAGTTATTTTATTATATAATTTTGGTTTAAACCCTGGGTAAAATGTATTCTTAAATACTCTATCACTGGAGGTAATGTGAAGATCGTGCAGAGTGGAGTCCTTCTTCTGGCGTCACAAGTTTCATAAAATATGCCTACAGAATCCATCCTGTTATTCCCGTCTGATTATCAGGAAAGTAACCTGGATATTTATGTTACGACTTCTTTACTTTATAGTCTGAATATCTGAATTTTTAAAAACAACTGTAACAAGACAAAGGTGGGAGAACATTTTATATAAATTGTGGGGGGTTTGTTTCTTTATATATATTCAAAAAAGAATCATACGTTTTGCTAGATAATTTATTATCTGCATTCTTATAGACTACCTCAGTATTAAAATAACAAATGAACGCATCATTTAACACCTTACATATTATTAGATGGTTTGCCGACGCATTAGGTACATATTTTTATCAAGAACGTTTCCAAGTTAACCTTATGGATTTATATGGAATACCCAAAGGATAAAGTAGAATGGCTAGTTCGAATATCTGACCGTCGATACCTTACTCGGACAGAGAAATGGTAGGATATTCTCCAAGATTCAATAGGTACGTCAGGATCTGAAGAAAAGGAGAAAATTCGATGTCAGGATCTGAAGAAAAATTTTCAGCAAACCAGTACAGTTCATCCTTTTAAACAAATGTATGCTGGAAAAATGTCAGCGGTTCTTTGTTACTTGCTTAGTTTCATATTATTGCGACAATTAGACAAATTTTTCTTTTGTGGTATATAAAAGTTTAATATTTAATTTATCTGCTTCAAACATAAATATAAATCAACTATCGAGAACGCTGATATATAATTAGCTTCATCACCACAACACACACAACACATACACACACAATCACATATCCACCCGGGCAAAACTAATAATTTCTGAGAGAATGTCTATATCAGGATGTTATTATTGCAAGCCTAGTGATCTAGTGTGTTTTGCAAAGATTACCTGACGAAGGGTTGAAAACAATGTTGATATTACAGCCTAATATTTACAAAGTGATTTTGTTGATCTGAAATATACTGACCTCTCAAGCTGACTTAAAAAGGTTAAGTGATTCCACAGTTACGGCAGTAGTGGCTGAGGGCGGTATAGGGTCACATTGGGTCTAATTTTAAATTTGATCGTTTTCACTATGGGGTCAAAATTTATAGGGTCAGATAGACTTCTATGTTAAATTTGATCGTTTTTACTATGGGGTCAAATGGGACTTTAACATGGGCCACTCTAGGGTCAATGGGAATTGATGTCACGGTATTGGACACTGTCTGTAGCAGACCTCAATTAGGCAAGGGGCTGACCTGAATACACGCTACTTAAGGGACAAACAGAGACGTAGACATATGACACAAACTTAGATTTATGAACATAAATCTATCATACAAACATCCACTAAAAACATTTAGGCAAGGGAGAATAGGTATCTTTTCGAGGTAATGGAGTGGCCCTGGAAAGGGCCTTTAGTTTTGTTTTGTCAACACCATTCAGTTAACACAGAGGGCATCACACGGATCTTCTTCTTTTCCTCAAACTTCGTCTGACCTCTGGGCCTTAGACAAAGCTCTCTTCAGACAGCCGGGCCTCTCCACATACATTCTTCATTTCCAAAAGACTGTATCAGTCATCTGGATAATTGCCCATAATGATTTGACATATATGGGATAGTCCGGGTTGAACAGATTGACGATACGAGGGAAGACGATTCTACGTTGGTCCACATTTTGTAACGAGAACAGCTTAATGGAATGAGGTAACCGAGGTTATTTATAGTGGAAGAGCAGATCGAAACAGATTGAATTCGTTCACCAATCCTAACACGCTTTACAAACTTCAGAGTGCGGAGACTGTCTTCCAATCTGAAGAGCTTCCTGCAACGTCACACTCCCTATATAGATGTGCTAGCCTCTATGCACAGAGAATCAATGGGACAGAGTTAGAAGATGACGGAAAGACGATGAATTGGAGTGCACCGGCCGTGGAGACAAGAAGTGATGGCATAGCAGCGACTACCAAAGCAAACACAGTCTTATATCCAGAAGAAAACGATTTTAATTGAGATGTAATTTATTTGCGCTCTTTTTTGCAAGAATGTGTTCTGGTACCAGAACCTTCGCCGCCTTCTCCTTCCTTACAGCAAGTCGAGGATTTTAAACAGAGACAGAAAGAAAACTTGGAGAAATTTTTGCAATAGCAGAAAGAAGCAGAATAAGCCTTTCTCATTTAACAGCAACAGCGAGAAGAAGAGGCAAGAAAAACACGACAGGAAGAAGAAGAAGAAGAGAAGCAGAAAAGAAACAAGGTCTAGGAGAGAAGGAGGATGGTGAAAGTCAAACGATGACGGTACTCTTGGACATTTTGGCAGAGTTAAGGAGTCTGAAAGAAATGTATCAGACTTCTTTAATACGACCCAAGGGAAAAAGACCTTATAAAGCCAAACATTTCAACCCTGTCTACACACCAACTACACCTGAGATACAAACACAAGTGGTTTCTACCAAATCAGCGTCAGTAGCCGTAGCAAAGGGACAAGGCAGTTAAAGCTTGTTACTTCCCCTTCCTAAGTTTTTTCTTTTTAACCAAGAAAACAAACACCCAAAGGTCCTTTTCAGGGCCACCCATCTCTCTCGAAAAGAGACTACTCAATGATTGCCAAAATCAATTAAAAGTCAAAATCCCTTTATCCCCCATGATGGACGTGTATGATTGCAGAGTGTAGGTCCTTATTTATAAAAATCAAAACCAAGAGACACTTCCATTATTCTTCCTGGTATATTCTCTGGTACAAATTTACAATCCAATTTCACAACAGATCACTTTAAAAAGTTCATTTTTTTCTTTGTCTATTCACTCCCTCCTGCTTTTGAATTTCTTCACTGTCATGGGTTTATCCTCTTCTTCCTCACTTTCTTCTCATTTTCGATTCTTCTCTTTCTTCTCTTTCTGGACGTGTCTAGGTTCTTCCTTTTCGGAAGGTACCTCTTCTTCATGTTCAGAATCCCTCTACCTTTTGCTCTTGTTGTTTCTTAGGGCATTCTGAAGACCAATGTCCTTTCTCTTGACAATATAACTGGTATGTTGACCTTCGTCTCTGTTTACGCCTGTCTTGCTGTGACGTTGTGGACATTCTGAAGACCAATGCCATTTCTTCTGACAGATATAGCAAGCATCTTGACTTTTATCTCGAAAGGAGGGGGAGTAGTCCGTTGACTTCTCTGAAGAAAACCTTCGTATGGCACGTCGCAAAGCTCTGATCAGAAGTTCGACATGTCTTGGCTCTTCCATCTTTCTGGTAGGACTGAGAATGAAATGAATACTCTGAGGAAGGCACTGACCCTTCATATAGGGAAGACACTGACCGTACATTGATATAAAGGGGAGTATGGCGTTTAAAATGTAGCCATCTGACATTTTGCAATCAAGATGAAATGATCACATCATTTCGTGAAGATAGGAGAAGAAATTAAGAGGCAGAAATGTGACCTATGCAAGTGGGACAATTGCAGTGTAAAGATTCGATGAGTTACTTGGCCATGACTTTGAGTCGAAAGCTTACAACATTTGGAATGACAGCCAAAGGCTATTTTCCGCACTTTTTCAATACCAAAGCTACTGTTCTGCCCCATTTGAATGATGCTCACTACTACGACCCCGACAACATGCGCACTGAACACCGAGAAGCTTTCTACGCTTGGTACGACACTTACGCTTCGGACCCCTTTGACTTTCAGGAAGAAATGTTAAGGTATTGTCGTTCCAACGTGGACATTTTACGGCGATGCTGTGGAAAATTTAGAGATTTGTTCATGGATCGATTCAGTGAAGAAAGCCTGCACCATTACCAAAGCGTGTTCCTTGGTGTTCTGCAAACGATTTATACCCTAGAAGACCGATTGGCTATCATTCGCCCTTAAAAATTTGTCAAACGTCATTATTCAGTCAAAGTCTTAAGCTGGCTACATTACTAATGCTACAAGGAAGACAAATGGATTTAAAATGCCAGAAAAGATGAAGTGAAAAGACCATCTGAACGTATTCGGTGGATTGCTGGAACATAGAAAACCCTAAGATATTGTACGGGTTTAACAGTTGATTATTTCATGGATATCCGATCTGCTACATTCACCATGACATTAAAAATAAATTTTTACACCGTACCATGGAAGACTTGTACAATGCTATTTGACAGTGGCGCTTGATTTAGAACACAAGGATACAAAGAGGTGAGAATGTGGGAATACGAGTACGATCACCGTTTGAATACCGATCCCGAGCTTAAAACGCATCGTGGAAAGTTACAAGCTCTGAAACCACGGGACAGTTTGTATGGAGGATGGACGAATGTCACCTGTTTGCTGTACCACTCTGAGGAAGAGAAAGAAGAAGAAATCAAATACTTGGACTATGTTCCCTGTGTCACTAGGTGTGCAAATCTTGTCAATTTCCTGCAGTGCACCCTCAATTACTGACGCAGCTCATCAACCTGGACAACATTCGACAATGTGAAGGACTGATTAAATGTAAAGTCTTGGCTCCCACGGACTTGTACCATCCAGTTTTACCTCACCATTGCCAGGGAAAACTATTGTTTCCCTGGTGCCGAACTTGTGCCGAAACGTGCAACCAAGACCAACCTTGTTAGCACATCCAGGAAGAACAAGCCTTGAGAGGAACATAGGTCAGTGTAGAATTGTTCAAAGCTCTGGACGTGGGATACCAAAAGTTAGAAGTGTACGAAATTTACCACTTTTGCAAGATAGAACAGTACCTCAAGATTGACGAGACTCAGAAAGGCATTTTCACATTGCTTGTGGGGCAAAATGGTACAATGGCTGTGTTTACCTAAGATGGAGTATTTGACAGAATCTTCCCGCTACTTCAAGATCATTCATGAAAAAACCAAACACATGAAACACATGGACGTCCTTCGTGAGGACTTGATCTTAGTCAATTACAAAGAAGTCAATTACAAAGAAGAATTGGACTTTGTAGAAGCCGACGAATTTGGAAATGTCATCATTGCAGCCTACTTGACAGCCCATTCTCGCGTAAAATTGTACGAAGCTCTACACCAATTAGGAGATTGTGTGTTGTATTTTGACAAAGAAAGTTGCATCTACATCGATCGCCTGGGTCACCGACACCCTGGCATCGAAAGAGACCGTTTAGGAGCCTGGTCGGAGGAGCACCCCAACGTAAAGAGTTTAAGTTTTGCTAGTGGCTACGAATACCGGGACCACCAAAACGAAGTGCACACCGAGTGTAAAGTGAAAGAACTGACTCTTGATTATCTCACCAGTCAAATTGTGAACATTGGGGCCTTGCAGTCTGGAGAGGATCAAGAGTTTAAAGTGACCACCTACCAACCTCACAAGATTGAACGTTTAGACACACACCAAATCGTCAGTCGGCCTTTGGAAAAAAATATATCAGATCATGTGCCAGAAGTGTCCCAACCATTTCACTTTACCTTACGGACACTTCGATATTGGTCAGCATATAAAAAGGGAAAACGTCCAAGACCGATAGTTCAATCCTAACAAAACAGACACCATTCAAGTTCGGTGATTCTCAAGTGAAGTGCGATGCTGTGCCTTGCGATTGCAGGGATGCAGACCGCTGTCACCTCAGTGATTCAGTACCACATCATGGGAACTTTGCTATGACTACTATTACTACGACAGTACCTATCATGGAAACTGATGCTGTGCGTGTCAAACCTGATGGATGCTCAATGGTCTCCGCACTGTCACTACCTACCTTATGTGGGACAACCTCAGTAATCTCTTTATGGATACTTTATAAGAGAACATTTGTGGTTTGCCTGTGGAGTTGAAAGAATGCAATTTTATTGAGAGTTTGTCAAAATACAAGTCAAACACAAAGAACTGTTGCATCCGTTACGTCACCAATGTTGGAACCACTGGTACCAGAATGCTATAACAGGACAGATTCATTTGAAAGCGTTCCAACTGTCAGACATTGATCAACTACCCAAGGGTCAGAAGAGAGATCTGGTATGTTACAGGGTTTACTGGATTTATCCAAGCATGATCTGTCCTATTTACTCCACTGTGAACCCTTCCACGATGCGTGATGTCTTTAATCAAATTGATACAACATAGAGACAATCAGTGGTGACGCTTTCCACTATAAAAAAACACCTGGGGCAAACAATGATGTCACCTAAAAGAAGTGTACACCACACCATCACCATCGTTGTTCTCCTGTCCAGAAAGGAAAAGGAAAAAGAAAAGGACAGTCTCATCATTTGACCCGGCATCCGAAAAAACGCTTAGCCAAGCATTGACATCTATCCCAGAAAAGACACAGTCGTCCAAGGAAAAAGAGAATCAAAGGGGAGGATTGTTTGGCGATATTTGACAAAAAATGTGGTCACATTTTTGATGAAGTGATAGTAAAAAAGACTGGTTCCAAACCCTTCGACCTACTCCAAAACTAAGATAAATGGGCGTGTGCCAAGTCATCAACTTCAGCGTACTTTTTGTATGTGCCCTGGAACAAAGAAAGAGGTCACCCCCAGAAACTGTCCCTCTTCTACCCGCAAAGGAAAGAAAAGAAACGGACTCCCTACTCGTTTAGCAAAACATTGGGATGTGTTGTCCGTCCTGTCCAAAACCCCTCCACCAATGTGAAAACAACTTATTAAAACTGCCTCCAAAGACGTCGTCGATACCTGTGCGAATGCTGCCTGAATGTCTTGAAAGGAATGATACTTTTGTCTCAACATAAAAAAGAATGATAGCCAAGCATCGACACATTCTTCGCCAAACGGTCAAAAAGAAAAGACCCATCCGTCAAAAGAAAAAGATGTTGGTACAACGCGGAGGATTTGTGCACCTGTTGTTAGCACCTATACTTAAAGCCACATTGGCACCACTGATTACAGGTCTCGTGGGAGCTACTGCTACACAAATGGCTCAAAGATAAAAAGGATCAAGAAGCTAAAAGGGGTCTCTGGGGTGAAAAGATCTCAGACGTTCGATCGTGTGCACTATGGGTAAAATGGGACTTTAACATGGGCCATTCTAGGGTCAATAGGAATTGACGTCACGGTACTGGACACTGGCAACAATACTGCAAGTGTCTGACCTCAATCGGGCTGAACAGAGTGGCAAGGGGCTGACCTGAATACGCGCTACTCTAGGGACAAATAGAGACATAGACATATGGCACAAACTGAGATTTATGAACATAAATCTGTCACACAAAAATCGACTAAAAACATTTAAGGCAAGAGAGAATAGATATCTTTTCAAGATAATGGAGTGGCTCTGGAAAGGGCCTTTGGTCTTTTTGTTAACACCACTCAGTTAACATAGAGGACATTCTTCTCCTCTACCTCAAACTTCATCTGACCTCTGGGCCGTAGATAAGGCTGTCTTCAGACAGCCGTGCCTCTCCACACAGATTCTTCGTTTCCAAAAAGCTGTAACAGTCATCTGGGTAATTGCCCACGATGATCTGACCTACATGGGATAGTCCGGGTTGAACAGCATCGACAATATGAGGGTAGACGATTCTACGTAGGTCCACACCTTGTAACGAGAACAGGTGAATGGAATGAGGTAACTGCGGTTATTTTTAGTGGAGGAGCGGATTGAAACGGATTGAGTTGTTTCACCAATCCTAACACGCATGACAAAATTCAGTCAGAGTGCGAAGTCTGTCTTCCAATCCGAAGAGAGCTGCCTGTAACATAACATTCTCTATATAGGTGCTCTAGCAACTGTGCACAGGGAATCAATGGGGCAGAGTTAGAAGATCACGGAAACTAAGAAGACGATGAAATGGGGTGCACCGGCCATGGAGACGAGAAGTGATGGCATAGCAGCGATTACCAAAGCAAACACAGTCCTACTTCTAGAAGAGAATGATTTTAATTGGGATTTAACTGATTTTGTTAACACCACCTTCTCCTTCCTTAGAGTACGTTGAGGATTTTAAACAGAGACAAAAAGAAGAATTGGAGACATATTTGGAACAGCAGAAAGAAGCAGAACAAGCCTTTTTCATCCAACAGCAACAGCGAGAAGAAGAAGAGGCAAGAAGAACATAAGTCAAACGGTGACAGTACTCTTAGACATTTTGGCAGAGTTAAGGAGTCTGAAAGAAATGCTTCAGACTTCTTTAATATGACCCAATAGACAAAGACCTTCCCAAGCCAAACATTCCAACCCCGTCCATTCACCAACCACGACTGAGATACCAACACTAGTGATTTCTACCAAATTATCAACAGTAGCAAGTCCAGAAGTCAACCCTTCCTAAGTTTGTTTTTTAAAACCAAGAAAACAAACACCCAACGGTCCTTTTCAAGGCCACCCATCTCTCTCGAAAAGAGACTACTCAATGTTTGCCAAAATCAATTAAAACTCAAAATTCCCTTTTCCCCCATGGTGGACGTTATCAGTGCGTGAGTGTAGGTCCTTATTATAAAAATCAAAACAAAAAGACACTTCCATTTTTCTTTCTGGAATATTCTCTGGTACAAATTTGCAATCCAATTTCACAACAATATCACTTTAAAAAGTTCATTTTTTCTTTGTCTATTCACTCTCTCCTGTTTTTGAATTTTTTCTTTGTCACAGGATTTTCCTCTTCCTCCTCACTTTCTTCGTGTCTTCTTTTCTTCTCTTTCTGGACATGTCTGGGTTCTTCCTTTTCGGATGGTACCTCATCCTCCTGTTCGGAACCCCTCTACCTTTTGCTCCTGTTGTTTCTTAGGACAGCCTGAAGACCAATGTCCTTTCTCTTGACAATGATAACAGGTATCTTGACCTTTGTCTGTTTACGCCTGCCTTCCTTTGATGTTGTGGACATTCTGAAGACCAATGCCCCTTCTTCTGACACATATGGCAAGTATCTTGACTTTTATCTCGAAAGGTGGGGGAGTAGTCCGTCGGCTTCTCTGAAGAAAAAACCTCGTATGACACCTCGCAAAGCTCTGATCAGAAGTTCGATGTGTCTTGGCTCTTCCATCTTTCTGGTAGGACTGAGAATGAAATGAATACTCTGAGGAAGGCACTGACCCTTCATATAGGGAAGACACTGACCGTACATTGATATAAAGGGGAGTATGGCGTTTAAAATGTAGCCATCTGACATTTTGCAATCAAGATGAAATGATCACATCATTTCGTGAAGAAAGGAGAAGAAAGTAAGAGGCAGAAATGTGACCTATCGCCTCGCACAGTAGCTTAAGTCTTGGCTCAAATTCATGCCAGCGATTTCGAAGATGACATGAGTGAACCAGAATCCAGACCCAGAGAATCTACATCAAACCAAAGTCCACCAACACTAACTCCTGAAAACTGCTACTACATTCGAGAGACGGATAAACGAAACATACATTCACGTCTATCATCATGATGAACATTTCGATGCCATTACCAGTATCACCGCATCCCTGGGATAGTTATTATCGCGAGAAATGTGACTATTGGTATAACAATCGTGAGAAATACAAACATTGTGGATCGAAATGTCCAGGATGTTTGGCCTCTCAACCCTGCCGTGACAAAGAGCAAAAACGAATGCACTGCTCAGCGCGTCAGCGCACTTTTGTCAACTCTACCTGTTACCAACATCTCAAGATGCAAGTTTCACAGCAGAAAAGTGCTTGTCAACTCATGAAATGTTGTTCTGCTTGTGGACAAGTCATACGTACTTATAGTGCCAAAGCACACCAATGTCCAGGAAAGAAATGATGTCACATTTGTCACCAAATCGTGGACTTGGAACACGAATGCTTCATTCAAAAATACCAACCCCAACTGGAGGAGGAAGAAGACGACCAGAAGAAGGGAATTTCATCTTTTTTGAGTTTGAATGCATGCAAGAGACTGGCATTCATATTCCTAATTTCTGTGTGGTTCACCGAGCGTGCAAGAAGTGCATCCAAGAGCCTATCTTTTGCCATTGCCCCCACTGTAGCAAGATTTCTGGAGGATATGAAAAAATCTTTCGAGGACCTAATATGCTGACCGAATTTGCACAATAGATCTCAGACCCTATTGACAAGACATCAACCCAGGAGGACACTGAACGTTATGGAGATTGCCATCGCTATGCCACGGTGATGGCTCATAATTTCTCAGAATACAATGGACAGTTTCTTCTGAAATAACATACGGATCAAAGCACCGAACACCCTAAAGTCACCTTGAATGAAGCCCAAATTATCTCTAAGCAAGTGGGACAAGTGCAGCTTAAAGATTCGATAAGTTACCTGGCCATGCCTTTGAGTCGAATGCTCGGTCAAAGCCTTATACTCGGTCAAAGCCTTACGCTGGCTACACTACTTGTGCGACAAAGAAGACAAATGGATTCAATATTCCAGTAAAGGTGGAAGTGAAAAGACCATATGAATGTATTCGGTGAATGAATGGAATTTGGAAAACCTCCAGATCGTGTACTAGTTTAACACATGATTATTTCATGGATGTCCGATCTGCTATGCTGCTCAACGTGACACTAAAAATAAATTTTTACAACGTACCATGGAAAACTTGTACGATGCAACTTGTCAGCGGCGTTTTAAGATAGAACACAAGCATACCAAGTGGTGGAAATGTGGGAATATGAGTACTATCACCGTTTGAAAACCGATCCCAAGCTTAAAACGCATC
This sequence comes from Megalonaias nervosa, assembly GCA_016617855.1. Classification (NCBI taxonomy): domain Eukaryota; kingdom Metazoa; phylum Mollusca; class Bivalvia; order Unionida; family Unionidae; genus Megalonaias; species Megalonaias nervosa. Next base: position 34,261 of record JAECUM010033691.1, read on the forward strand.
GTGGAAAGTTACAAGCTCTGCACCTATGGGACAGTTTGTACAGAGGACGGACAAATGCCACCTGATTGCTGTACCACGTCGCGGAAGAGAAAGGAGAAGAAATCAAATACTTGGACGTGTGTTCCCTGTATCCTTACGTGTGCAAATATTGTCACTTTCCTGCAGGGCACCCGCAATTACTGACGCAACGCATCAACCTGGACAACATTTGACAATACAAAGGACTGATTAAATGTAAAGTCTTGCCTCCCACGGACTTGTATCATCCCGTTTTACCTCACCATTGCCAGGGAAAGCTGATGTTTCCCTTGTGCGGTACTTGTGCCAAAACATGCAACCAAGACCATCCTTGTTAGCACACCCAGGAAGAACACGCCTTGACAGGAACGTGGGTCAGCATGGAATTGTTCAAAAGCTCTGGACCTGGGATACCAAATGTTAGAAGTGTACGAAATTTCCCACTTTCCCAAGACAAAACAGTATCACATGGGTGACGAGACTCAAAAAGGTATTTTCGCAGACTATGTGGATGCCTTTTTCAAACTGAAGCAAGAAGCCAGTAGCTATCATTCCTCCCAAAGACCAAAATAAATTCAAGGAGAAGTACTTGGAGCAGGAAGGCATCACTTTAGATCACGTAGAGAAAAACAATGGTCTACGATCGTTTGCCAAAGTGATGTTACACTGCTTGTGAGGCAAAATGGCACAACGGCCGTGTTTACCCAAAACGAAGGTTTTGACAGAACCTTCCCGCTACTTCCATATGATTCACAACAAAACCAATACATGAAACACATGGATGTCCTTCGTGAGGACTTGATCTTAGTCAATTATGAAGAAGTCAATTACGAAGAAGAACTGGACTTTGTAGAAGCCGACGAATTTGGAAATGGCATCATTGCAGCCTACGTGACAGCCCATGCTCGTTTAAAACTTTACGAAGCTTTACACCAATTAGGAGATCGTGTGCTGTATTTTGACATGGACAGTTGCATCTACATCGATCGCCTGGGTCACAAACACCCTGACATCGAAGGAGACCTTTTAGGAGCCTGGACGGACGAGCACCCCAAAGTAAAGATTTTAAGTTTTGCTGGTGGCTACGAATACAAGAAACCCCGCCCCCCCAAAAAAAAAAAAGTGCACAGTGACTGTAAAGTAAAAGGACTGACTCTCGATTATCCCATCAGTAAAGTGGTGAACTTTGGGGTATTGAAAGAAGCCTTGCAGCCTGGAGTGGAACCAGATTTTAAAGTGACCACTTACCAACCTCACATGATTGCAGGGATGCCGTATGCTGTCACCTCAGTGATTCAGTACCACATCATGGAAACGTTGCTATGACTCCTACTACTACAATATCTAGCTTGGAAAAGTGATGTTATGCATGTCAAACCTGACGGAATTAGCTAGATCCGGACATATCGACTTGGACGAAGGTGATAAAGTCAAGTACTTCAGTTGCGGTGTGTCACTACACCAGTGGAAATAGAAAGATTCAGCTTACCTGCAACATTCTTGATAGTCTCCGCACTGTCACTACCTACCTTTAGTGAGACGACCTCAGTATTCTCTTGATGGATACTTTACAAGAGAACATTTGTGGTTTGCCTGTGGAGTTGAGAGAATGCATTTACCAAACGTTTGTCAAAATACAAGTCAAACGCAAAGAACAATTCCATCCGATAAGTCATCAATGTTGGAACCACTGCTACCAGAATGCTATAAGAGGACTGATTCATTTGACAGCGTTCCAATTGTCAGACATTGATCAACTACCCAAGGGTCAGAAGAGCGATCTGGCATGTTACAGAGTTTACTGAATTTATCCAAGCACAAACTGTCCTGATTTAGTATGTTGCGAACCCCTCAACAACGTGTGTAATGCCTGTAATCAATCTGATACGACATAGAGACAATCAGTGGCGATGCATTCCACTATAAAAAAAAACACCTGGGGCAAACGATGCATATCAGTATTTTTGTGCTCCGGAACAAACAAAGATGTCACCTAAAAGAAGTGCACACCACACCAACACCATCATCGTTCTCCTGTCCAAAAAGGAAAAGGAAAAAACAAGGACAGTCTCGTCGTTTGACCCGGCATCCGAAAAAACGCTTAGCCAAGCATCGATGTCTACCCCATGAAAGACACAGTCGTCCAAAGAAATAGAGAATCAACCAATATTGGCGATATTGAAAAAAATGTCACATTTTTGACGAAGCGATTGTCAAAGAGTTTGTAAAAAAGACAGGTTCCAAATCCTTCTACCTACTCCAAAAATAAGATAAAAGGGCATGTGCCAAGTTATCGACATCAGTAAGACCCTGATGAATAGTCCACCACCACCACCACCACCCACAGTGACCAAGACAGAAAAAGGAGAAGAAGAGTTTCAAATTCCACTAGACAAATTAAGCAAGTTGACACCAACATCCACAATTGTTTCAATTAAAAAGATGATGGCAACACCTTCTTCCTCGGAAGAGAAAAGGAAGATTAAGACACAAGTTAAACAAGAACTGAATACCCCTGTTCAGACATCCTCCTTGACACCTATTGCTCATCGGACATGCCAAGAAAATACCACACAACGAAAAGAGTAGCATCCGTGAAGAGTGGGTAACTTTATTTTAAAAAAGTCCTAATTGAGAATTTGTTAGCCAGCATTTGCTACGATCAATCCCATCCTGCGGGATCCTATGGAGTTCGGAAATTGTATCGTGCTGCCAAAACCTGACAGAAAAGTGTCTGTTTACCTCAAGTGCAACTATGGTTACAAGAACAAGCCACATTCACCTTCCACAAACCCATTCGACACAAATTTTCTAGAAATTGCACACGAGTGGATGGCAACGATCATCAGTGGCAAGCCAATTTAGCTGATGTCTCTCATTTGGCCACCTACAATCATGCAACAAATATTTGTTTTGTGTCATCGACGTCTTTACCAAATTTGCCTGTGTCATGCCATTGACTTCCAAATCAAACACTGAGTTAGTGCAATCTCTAAAATTGGTGTTGAAAGAAAGTGGTCGTCACTCTCTTCGATGGCAAACCAACAATTGCACTAAATTTCTGAACCAATCTTTCCAAAAAGAATTAAAGAAACGAGACATTCATTTTTTCACCAACAAGAATCCAGAAACCAAAGCCAGCATCATAGAACATTTTCAACTCACCTTGAAAGAACGCATGTGGAAATATTGTATGCATCAACACATTCTCAAGTACATCGATGTCTTACCACACCTCATCAAAGCATGCAACCAATCTTACCATTCGAGCATTGGATGTGCCCCCCAAGAAGTGACTCCCGACAACGAAGTGACCGTCTTTGAGGGATGTTTGGTATGTCCCCGACTGTGGCTGTCCGAAAGAAAGGTGGAGATTGGGTGCGCAGTGGTAAAACCAAACGCACTTTCGACAAAGATTACTTACCCAACTGGACTGCCGAATTGTTTCGTGGCACTGGACGATTGCGTGGCCGTCATCCTGACGTCTATAAATTGGAAGACATGAACGGGGAAGTGTTAAAAGCAACGTTCTACTCGCCCGAGTTACAATGCATGACCAAATAAAGAAGACGAAGTGTACGACATCGAAAACATTCTTGACCGAAGAACCCGTAAAGTGGGAATATGTCGTGTCAGTGAAGTAAAAATACACTGGAAAGGTTATCTGCTGAGTTTTGACTCTTGGATCGATGCTTAGGAAGTCATTGACTATAAAAAAGTGACCATCATGAGCTTCAACACAGCCTCAACCACCAGTTTCCACTTCTTCACAGAGTTCTTCTCTGCAAGATCTACAAAAGTAACCCTTGTGGGTGTGATGTGGAGAACGTGTGCCTAAAATGCGAATCGTCTTTTTCTGCCAAATCTTTGTGGCGTATTGCTTTATCGATGCTGCCATTGCCAATTTGAGTTTGCAACAAGGAGACAAACAATTGTGGACCATTTTACTAAGCAGTTGTATCGACTACCCTCTCCCCAATCCTTCCTTGAAATATTCTAACGGTAACAACAGGAGTCTTGAGCCCAATGTCAGTCACCCTCCCAACAGTCACCACCAAACCAACAACAAGGATTAAATTTGATCTTTGTGTACTCTGATGTGGTGGAGTACAACGTGGTGGGACACACATCTGTACCATTACTGCGAATCATTCCTTTCAAAGTAGATTCTGACAAAACCAATGACGAGGAAGGTGGAAACAGCTATCACGTTCACTGCAACTTTGTACATCCTCACTATTTGCCCATTAGTAAGTCGTATTTTGACAGTGTTAACATTGCTATAAAAGGAGAACTGGGGCAAAATATTCCATTCTCCAAAGGAAAAGTTACGGTGAAACTCCATTTTCGAAAACGATTCTCTAACGATTTGTAAGTCATGTATCCTGTGTATCGAGGTGTCACTCGACAGCGTGGACATGGTTTAGAATATATGCTGAAATCGGTGTTTCGTTCAGTGGCCCCCGTTTTGAAACCGATGGTGACACAAGGATTGCATGCCTTGAAAGATGCCGCTTTGACGTAAGGCAAAGAATTTCTCCAAAAATCATAGACAAAAAAGAAAAGCCAAAAGAAGCTTTCTTGAGAGCAGGCAAACATGTCTTGCTTCAAACTGACAAAGACATTCTGGGTCTACAAGAACCTCCTATAAATGCCCTGGACGCTGTCCAGTCAGCCATTCATGTTTCCCTGAAGCAACAACAAGGACAATGCAGAAAGAGATGCCGAAGGCACCCCTCCAGAGGCCTTCACACACCCAGACCTAGAAAGACCAAGAAAAGAAGAACTGTCTGAGAATTAGACGTTTTTGATTATTAAATAACAGAGAGAAAAAATGATGTACCGAGAGTATTGCGAATGTTTAAAGTCGGAACTGTAACTGTTTGCCATGCCAGCCCGAAGATTACATCGATCTGAATGGCAGTTACTTCTACCTGAAAGTCAAGTGAAAAAACGGTACGATTCTGCTCCAGGAGCCGATGCTAGAGTAGCTCCCATCAACAATTTCATGCATTCCTTGTTCAGCGAAGTGGATTAATTTGTATTTGAATAACAAACTAGTCAGCAGCAGCATGGATACTTACCCTTATTGAGCGTATCTGGAAAATCTCTGGAAATACGGAAAGAATGCAAAGAACACTCATCTGGATGCTTGCGTGGCATGGACACCTGACACAGCAGGGCAGGACAAGTTTAACGACACAGTCCTAACAGCAGTTGACGATCCTCACAATGTGGACTTTAACGACCATCGAAAGAAAATCCTGCAAGGATATAGTTTAGAATTGATGGATCATTTGCATTTGGACATCTGGTTGCATGGACATCTGGTTGCAAGAAAAGTATTTGCTGAACGGGGTGGATATCCACTTGAGACTGAATTGTAGCAGTACCGTTTTCCATTTGATGGCCAATGTCAACGAGTACAAAACTATCATTCAAGAAGCCAGACTCTACGTACGATTCGTGGAAGTGTTACCTGAAGTAGGAAACGACATCAGCCACACACTGAGCAGAACAACCGCCAAGTATCCAATACGATGAGTGGAAGTGAAAACATTCACCATTGTCACTGGGCTCATCTCCGTACAAGCAGTTTTACATCAGTGGTATAAAAACTTGTGTGATCATTCCTCCCCTCCATTGACTGCTCTAGAGATCCATCTCATCTAATCTCTCTTGACCCAGAGTACGGAGACGGAGAGAAGAGATGATTAGTTGACAGAGATTTCTCAAGCAAATATTCAGGACTGAATTGATGACTTATCATTACCTGTGAAAGCAGAAAAAACAAAACAAAATGGATAAATGGAAACTGTGTTACCTTTTGAAAAACAGTGCATACATCGCTTCTTGGAATCCTGTCATGTGCGCTAAAGATGAACTTCCTCATCACAAACCTAAAGACTATCAAGCTTATGTCATCAACACAGACGACAGTCATCTCACAGGAACCCACTGGGTATCCGTCTTCTTTCCCCAGGATGCCTTTGTGTAGCATTTTGATTCTTATGGATTACTGCCTTTGGAAGACGACATCATCAAAGTTTTGAGAAGAAATGCCCAGACGACATGATTCAATGAATTAAAATTACAAGGCACAGATTCCATGGTGTGCGTACAATATTGTGTGTATATTTTTCAACAACACATTCTTGAATATCCTGACAACATTTAGTAACTTATTTTGATCATGACTCTTCTACAAACGAAGAAAAAGTAGATAGATGGTTTTGTGACCATTATGGATATCTCGTTGGTTAGGAAACATAGTGTACATCAATGGCCAAATGACGTCCATCAGTGGAAGTCAAACTTGAGTTCACAACACTGTCAACCTTGTCAGAAATGTGTTATTTAATATTGCATGAATATTCATATTATATGTGGGCTAATTGTTGGTTGAATAAAAATGTTATGAAAAAATGATTGTTGGTGGTTTGTTTTTAAAAAATTTTGTTTTCGCTATCTACGCTCTTTGACTTCTCTCTCTATCCCTAATCATGAGACGAGCTATTGCATTAATACCCAAAAAAGATCGTAGGGATTTTTTCTATTGCGTCCACACTTGAGCCATACAAAAGGGGGCTGTCTCCAGTCTGACCATCCACTGTTGACTTATCAACCTATAAAGATGTTTTCAAGACTAGCTAAGCCAAACAAAGCCCACTTGAATTTACATCATGTCAGGCAAAACCCGATACCCAAGCCTGAGGAAACAGAGAATGTCAGGATGTTAAAAGTGGCCTAAGAGCTGATAGAAGAGGTTTTTAAAGATGAAATAAAGGAGCAAGAAGAATGGACCGAGAAGTACAGACTTCAGAAACAGCAGAGACAACAGCAACAGCAACAACAGCAGGAGCCAGGCAGAGGTTTTGTGGACTGCTGTGTAGACATGAAAGAGTTCTCCTTCTCCTTCCAAAGAAGCAGGCCCTATCCTTTGGGAAAGCCTGCAGCCAGACGGGGACGCAATCTTAGATGACAAGAGATTGCCATAACCCCAACAAAACAGCCCTTTTCAGGGCAACCCAAAACAATCTGGAAAAGAGATAGTTGTGAAATTGCCAAAATCTGTCTGTCTTTGTGTGTTGGTAAGTTAAAAAATTGAAGTATGCTTATTAACACTTCATTTCTTTTAATATAGTGTGTGTATTTTATATGTATGAGTGATAATAAAGTGTGTTTGTAGGAAAAAAGTGAACGTGAGTCTATCTTTTAGGTCCGAGCGTTCCATGATATTGATGATGGAGTGGGTATTGTTACTTTTTGTGCAAGGAGTATTTTCCTTCATGTCCATGCTTCAGGCATAAAAGCGTAGAGTTCGTCAGTCTGGATACCCATCGTTCACTAGTCAACATTCAAAAATGAGCAGAATCAGCAAACTGTTGGAGCTTCAGATGCACCTGGAGTATGTCAGGTGAATCCTGCATGAGCTGGCTATGGAGGCGATCCAGGAGAAAGCCAGAATTGAAGAAGAGGAGGAGGAGAAGAATAACGAAGAGAAGAGTACAATGCCACCTCACCTCATCCTTAGAGCAAGTTGTGAGGCGAAACCTATGGTGAGGACACCTCCACAGTGCCAAGCACCACTGCCACCAATACTACCAGCACCAAGCCCTGTGGATCCCCAGACAGAAAATTGGGAAGAAGAACTGGAGAGGCAGAGACATGAATGGGAGCCTCAGCAACCACAGCATCCACGGGAGCAGAATAGAAGAAGCAGGCAAGAACAAGTCCTCACCATCCCTCAAACGAAGGAATAAGATAGTAAAACTACTCAAGCTGCCTCCACACTCCCAACCACACACATCAATTGGGAACAAGACTGGAGTCGGCAATGTGTCTGTGGTGCTGGCCTGGGAGGTGTCACCATTAACCAGGTGCATCTGAAGTGGAAAAAACAGTGCTTCTCAGGGCTAACCAGATCTTTAGAAAGAGCTACTGATCAAGTTGCCAAAAAATATTCATGTGTGTGTTTGTGTACGCGTACATATGTGTATTTTTTTGTGTTTGTACACGTACGTGTATTCTTGTGTTTATGTGCATACGTGTGTGTGGGTCTTTTTTCCCTTAACAAACCCCTTGTCCCTACATTCACGAGTGTTTGTTTTGTGTGAATGTGAAGTAGTGTCACTATAAACAATAACTTCTTTGCTGATGTGATTGTAAGTAATGGTGTGTTTTGTACATAAAATATTTCCTTCTCCAACTATGTATTGATAGAAAGTATAGTGGTTTTGTTAGTATTAGTGTTCTGTTTTGTACAAAAATTTATTTTAGGTTAGCACTCTCATCCCTGTCGATTATTTGGCATGTGATATGAATAGTTGGTAAGATGGGATGTTTTCCGTCCGTGTTTGAGGTATATAAAGCACAGCGTTCGTCAATCACTCCGTTCAACATTGAATAAACGAAGATGGCCAGTAACACTGTAGACAAAATAATGAAGTTGTAATAGGTAGTAGATGACCTGGGGATGAGAGAGGAACTGTTGGTGAAAATGGAGTATGGGTGTTATAGTCCCCATAGAGTGAGGATGGAACTTAATCTGAAGAAGGCAAAGGACAGACTGACAGAGCTGATCAAACAGGAAAAAGAAGAAAAGGAGGACAAAGAGGAAAAAGAAGAAATGAGAAGAGTGAATGCTAGGTGATAAATGTGGTGGAGAATGAAAAGAGGAAAAAAGAGGAGATAGAGAAGGAAGAAGAGGATGATGAAGAGGATGAGAAGAAAAAAAGAAGTACAAGAAGAATGTAGTGGAGAAAATAAGATGTTGGTGGAGGAGAAGAAGAGAGGAGACAAAATAGAAGAAAGTTAAAAGGCTCTATTCAGGGCCACTCTCTTGCCCGGAAAAGATATCTATTCTCCCTTGTCTAAAAATTTTTATTCGATTTTTTTTGTGTGTGATAGATTTATGTTCTTAAATCTAAGTTTGTGTCATATGTCTATGTCTCTATTTGTCCCTAGAGTAGTGCGCATTCAGGTCAGACCTTTGCCATACTGTTCCGCCCAACTGAGGCCAGCCACTTAGAACATTGTTGCCAGTGTCCAGTACTGTGACGTCAATTCCCATTGACCCTAGAGTGGCCCATGTTAAAGTCCCATTTGACCCCATAGTGCAAACAACCAAATTTAACACAGAAGTCTGTGACCCTATAAATTTTGACCACATCGTGCAAACGACCAAATTTAAGATTAGACCCTATGTGACCCTATACCGCCCCCACTCACTACTTTCAGCCCTCCACTTTGTTTCAATATTTTATATATAGGTATATATATATATATATATATATATATATATATATATATATATATATATATATATATATATATATAATGCAAGAAAGTAAATAAATTAAATGGTCGATTGTATGGATTTGAATTTTCATAATAAATGGCAGTGGCAACTTAAGGTAGAATATTCTGAGCAGCTTATGACTAATATATGAATGTCTTAGTGCTGGAAAACACCTGTTTGTCCAGCTTCTGTAATATAGTGATTGAACTTCAGAAAGATAAACCTAACTTGTAAAATTAATACATGTGTATTAGTCATTTGGATTTTGAATGTTACATACAACACATTATGGGCTTTATAATGCCGAGGAAATCACAGCTTAATGTCTTTCCCAAGGACACAACAAGACACCCGAGTTCTGAAACATATGTGTTTATCATATCATGTATATATGCTTTGATTAAAAAAATAATAATAAGAATGAAAGTAATGTTGCACCCATTCTTCTATGTGTGTTTTTTTTTTCCTTCATACTTAAAACCGCTGCAAGAAGTTATTAGAAAAGTGTTCTACTGCCATCCCAAATATTTGACTTTAAACCATTCTGAAAATTAAAGAATGTGCAGCTCTCTTTATAGTCTTAACAATGGCATTTAAATACTTTAGACAAGAGGTTTTCTCCAACTGTGCTCAGCAATGTTCAAGTGGACTGCAAGAATATAACGTTTGACAGCACCTGCGTAGACATACCTGTATTTCTAGTACTGGGACCCACCAAGAAGTTTCCGACTGCAGTTACAACTTCACCAATGGCAGTTACACCATGCTCCAAAGCAGCTACAAGCATACTGAAAATCCCATTTTCATATCAACATAAACACTTCTCTATGTTTCTGTATGAGTACAGTAAAACCTATTATGAGAGACCACCCCTTCTGCCAATAAAATGCATTCTCTCACGACAGGTGGTCTTTCATAGCAGGTTTGTACAAAAATAAAAGTTTCCAAGGTCCAGTTTCAGAACAATTTCAAGAAAAATAACCACAATCACTGTACATATATTCTATTCTTTATTAACACATGTACTTGTTTCCAGTAAAGACAAAGTTTCAAGTCCTGTGATTGTTGTTCAAATATTTATACAATTGCTCCTTCGCAACATTAGTCAATACTGCATTGCTCAAAACGCATGACAGGAAATTGAAGAGGAATTTCCCAGAAGAATTTTTCTTCCTGTTTTGGTTTCGTTTCTTTAAGTGTACAGACTCATAAATTGTAGTACATTGTTAGGACTGGTTCATATCTCAGTATATTTGTACAATAATATTTTATGCATGACTTTCTTGACAAAACATAAAGTTTCATACTTACACTTACACATTGTATCCATCTCATGTACACAGAAAGAAAGAAAGAAAATATGTCTCCCTCTGTTAAATCAAACACAATAAGCAAAATAATAAAATAGAGACAAACAGTTATACATACAGTTGTTTTTTTATATTGGATATACAACATATCAATTTTTTTATTAAAGTTTTATACACTTTTATATAGTGCCTTGGCATAGGATACAAAGTATCTAACTTATGAATCCAATAACTTTCCTTTATCAGTCTATTCATGTCTCCATTGGCATGAAAGAAAAATCAGAAAGAGAGTGATTATTTGTATTAAAAGGTATTGAAAGATTAGAGGAGACATGAGGAGCTCTAATTTTTATATGAAAGCTATGATTATTCATTCTCTCAGAAACTTGTTGAAGTGTTTGTCCAACATATTGTTTTTTGTTTCAGTTTTCTGATTCAGTTTTCATTAGAGACTCATGTATCTTTTCGATCTTGTCATATATATATATATATATATATAATGATGATGCATATCATTTATGACGTTACATCAATGTTGTAATTGTTATTTAAAATATAAAGACTTCATCCGTTTCTTTCAGAACATTTTGTGCTTGAAGAACCACACAGTAAATGTGAAACTAGTTGAATAGAATTATCGACGTTTGAGGGGGGGGGGGCGGGTCTATCCCAATTCAAACTCAATAGAAAGTTTGGTTATACATCAAGATAAGATATGGATTCGATGGATAGCCCACCAACATGACTATTTTACTCATTAGTTGAAAAGATTTGAATTTAAAAAGATAAGCAACAGGGGTTATTTAGTCTTACTGCAATAATGTTCAAGCAGTGAATACATATCTCAAGGATTAAAGGTACAATGCACATATACTTAGTATTAAATATCGACAACAATTTGGATGTGTAAACGATTTAAGAAGAATCGTCTTGTATAAAGAAAATGAAAACATTTCCTCCAACAGGACTAATGTGTTTACTTGGTTTTGAGTTCACAACATTGATTTTTCCTTTGGTAAATGCCATGCAAAACCTCCTATTTGCTTGGGTTATTTGTTTTTTAAATTTAAATAATTTTCAACCTTATTTACATTTTCGAGTTTTTGTGATAATGGTCAAGTGTGGACGTATATAAGATTCATTTGTATCAAAATTATTAATTCCTATTTTAACATCTGTCAAGTGGAATCATATTGCTTAATACATGAAACGACTGGTATGTTCATGTTCATAAGCTGTTGTTTGCTATTAGGAAATTAGTTTAGGAATCATTAGGTTTTAGTTCTATTGAACATGTTTTAAGCATAATGTCCAAAGATATTATTAAAGAGAAACTTCTTTAAAACAAAGATTCCGAGATTACTCTTCGTGACTATATCTCTGAATGTCTAACAGCAACTTTGGATATGTCTGGATATTATCAGCTATTTTGCTCAAATTATTCCATAATTGCTGAACCATTGACCAATTTGTTGAGTAAGAAAGCTAAGGTTCTTTGGTCTGAAAAATATCAGGAGGCTTTTGATAAAGTAACAGTCATACTTAAAGGTGCACCATTTCGTTCAATTCTAGATAATGTAGGGGTTGGTCAAGTATCGATTCAAGAAAGACAAAAATGGCGAGGATTATCTAGTGTGCCATTTTTCTAAAATATTAAACAAGCACCAGAGAAATTATTCCACAATTGAGAAGCAATCTTTGGATTCGATATAGGCTTTGCAAAACTTTGAAGTGTCTATTAGTTCAGTTCTTTCTCTGATTATTGTATTCAGTGATCACAACCCCTTACTTTCACTAACAAAATGAAAATGAAAAGCAAAAATCATAGATTGTTTAGATAGAGTTTGACGTTGCAGGAATGAAACGCTGACACTAGGGACATCAATAGAAAATATAATCTAATTGAAGTGCTATATTGCTTCATTTTGTATATATTTGTGTCATTCATAAGACATCTACCTATGAAATTTGTATTATTATACTACCATACATATATTGTTGACTAATGCATAAAAGAAAGCTTTATTGTACAAATCTTTTTTTCTTTATGAGTGGCGGTGATAAATATATCTATAGTGTATGTTTAACGTTTGCCCATTATTATAGATTGTAAGGCTGTGAATAACATGTTACATACCTAATATTTATCCTTCATTTGTAAACAACTTGCTTACCTGGATTTGAGTTCAGGACATTGTTTTTTTTTTCCCTGGTCTATTTTATCTTTGTCAGGTTCTTTATTAAAATTTAAGTAAAAGACTCCACCTTGTTTACAACCTAGAATGTTCTGGAAATGAACTCTGGACACTCATCCTAGTCTGCTTATTGTGTCTTAGATTTTAATATAAAGTTGTTTTCATCAAAATTATTAATTTCCATCCTTAACACAGTTTTGTTCAGATATACCACTATCAAATATTTCTGTGAATCTAGGTGATTGCTGCTTATTCAATTTACTGTTGTATATTTTATTTTAATTTTGCATCTTAAATACATGTGTATATTATGCATAGAAAGATCTGACTGTCATACATTTGATCCATTTTATTGCATAAGGTGTCTTTAACAAGTAAAGTGTCAGTGGTGTCTGGGGTTGTTATATTAAAAACCATTATTGCAGCAATGAGACTAACTTGTCCTTTTGACTATATACATGTTCAATGACACTGCAAATATCTAAACAACCAAGTTCAAACTAAAAGACAAAGAGACATTGTTCACATTGATTTATAATTATGTATCTGCATTTGCAAGCTGCCATATCTTCAGAACAATTGACATTCCTGGATGATACCACCCTAAAACTATTATTTCTGGACGAATGTTATCGTCACTATGCTATTATTTCAAACATACTGTACTAGTGTAGTTTGCAAAGATATGGCAAGAATAAACTGAAAGAAAATATGTCATTACAGCTCAATGTTTGCTTGGTGCTCTTGGTGACCTGAGCCAAATACATATTTGGTCTTGAAAATTGGCTAAAGAAAACTTACTTAAACATACAGTTTGAGCCTTCCCCTTTGTTTGAATACTCTTTTGAAAGAGTTAAAATGATTGGAAAATAATGGATCAAAACTATCACAAGCAAATGGCTAGCGCTATTCAAGGGAGAAAACCCTGATAACTGAACAATTTATCACCTACCAGAACAATTTCACAAAACAAAAATAACAACAGAAAATACAAGATAACTTGAGAAACTGATATGGGCTGATTGGCTTTTACTGGTATTATCAACACATTATCGGTATAATCATGCCAAGGTAAACTAGAAGTGTATATCGTACTTAAGATGAGGATCTGACATAGTACAGTGCTGCAAATTAAAGAATATACAGCCCTATTTGTAACCACAAGACATAATAATGTTATGTATAATGCTTTAGGCATACCTTTATGTTGTCCAGAGAGACAGACTTGGTGGTGGTCTTGGTTTCTGCATAACCATGTCTCGGTAAATCACACTGGGAGGTGGCTGACTTGGTGATCGTGCTGGTTGATCATCGGCTCCCAAAACAGACTTGCTTTTATTCCATAATCCCATTTTTGTATCTAAATAAACATTATTCAACTGGTCTCTAATAGAACTCTAATAGAGTTCTCATGTCAAGTAACTACAAAGGCTTTACTAGTATGATTGTTGATCCAGTTATTTATTCACCTTTGTATCACTAGTCAATACTATGGTACACATTACTTTTCTCACCCATGTGACAGAAATCTACCTGATTTGCCAACCATACTTTTCTATCTCAGTCTGGTTTCCTCAGTCCGGTCATCTCAGTCACAGTGTCCACTAGCTAAATCCTACTTCTAGACTGAAGAAACTAACTGACCTGTACAACATTTAGCCCTCGCCTACAACTAAGTTTAACATATTAACTTGGTTAACTCACCTTAACCAAGTTAACATAGCAAATGAATTTAGCATGATACAAATATACTACAATGAAACTCAATTTTCTTAACATTTCTGAAAACTACATTCTAAAGTTTGACATTTTGGCAGAATCAACTAAAATGGCCAATGTGAAATGCAAAATCTGGTTGCAGTATTTCAAACAGGCATTTGATATACAAAAACATACTGGTCAAATCAATTTACAAAACCCACATTTGCTTCCATTGCAGAGGCTTCTATCTAAATGTAATTTACCTCCGCATAATGATGGCAAATTTAAAATGGATAACAACAACATGGATTTGGTACAAATTAATCTGATCTGCAACAATTTGAAAATTCCACCATGGCATGACTTATACTTGTCAAGGGGAGAAATGAGTATCTGATTATAAATGAGTCAGAAAAGAAAAAAAAAACTGTACACCTTGTTTTTCAGGAACCTACATAAACTGCTGAGTTAGGCACATTCTAATGTAAATATAATTATGGGGTAGGAACTGTTAAATAATGTAAAACACTTGCCACTGATGAACTGAAAGTTTGCTATACAAAAATACCTAAAAGGATGGATGCACTTATTTTTTCAAGATAGTAATGGCCTAATCAGAATAGAGAATATATAGACTGAATCAAAGTATCCAATTATATGTAATCTGTATTTTCAGTGCACAAATTCAAAACAAAATATCTAATACTCTGTCTGTTTCAATGGTATCACACAGCATTAAGGCATTGATCAAACTACTGATCCTATAACAGCAAGGTTACAACATGGGTATTCCACAAGGCTGATATGCAACCTGTAACATTTGAACAAAAACTTGTTGAGGACAATAATGAAGCCAAAGTACGTAATAATTATATAGAGAAGCACAACCATGATAATGATGGTGGGGATTGTATATCTGCTAATTCTATGAGATTCAATCATTTTCAAAACACACATGGCAATATAGAAATATCAAAAAGTAATTTGGACCAAACAATAAATCAGCAATTATTTAATTTGATACCCATGGTTGCGGGTGACAGTATGGTTAATGTCTGAAATGGATTACAAACCCTGAACTCATTCAGTTGCTTTGTTTACATTATTGACCTTTTTTGTCAACTACTTCTAATTTGATAATAACATATATTATGCCATTGAAATATAACAAAAACACGTCTTTAATTAGTGTAATCCCTTTGCATCGTGTAGAACATTGCACAAAGAAGTTGATCTTCTGTTTAGTCAGTTATAACTTAAAGAATCATTAATGTCTTTTAACAGTATATAAAGGGAACAGACACTAATACTGGCAAAGTGTCTTTCATTAATCTTATTGGATTCACTTGCTGGACTGAAATCAGTGGATGACTGCACATGATCTCCCATGAGTAACACAATGTAACAAGACATTCAAAAAACTACTGATGATTTCATATTGGTTTTTGGTTTGTTTCTAGTATTTTGATTGGCCAATAATTCAGTCACTTAGCCCAATATTCAGTCAGGTGATAGCAGAATGTGTGCAGATGTGACAGTTACCATGGAAATCTAATTGCTGGTGTGTGTGTGTGATTTGGATTTTTAATGTAGCTTTAACAATTTTTCAGTCATATCGCTACGAGGTCTGCAGTGTGGCAGTTTATAGTGATGTCTAGCACGGGGCATCATGCCGCAGACATGTAGCATGATGTCCCACCCAGTCACATTATCCTGACACCAGGCTGACCAGTCCTAACACTAACCTCTTAATGATGAGCACCAAGCGAGGTAGCTGTTAGTACCATTTTTGTAAGTCTTTGGTATGACTCGGCCGGGGATTGAACCCACGACATCTCGCATCCGAGGTGAATGCTCTAACCACTATGCCACCGCAGCGGTCTCTAATTGGTGATGTGATATATCACAGGATGTGAATGAATAAATGGAGTTAGGAATTCCATTACCTTTTTGAGTGTTTATGCTTTAAGGAGGCCAGACTAATATTAAGCAATATTATTACCTACATCCAAATACTTTGAAATATCAACAGTTAATGACAAATCATAATAAAACAATAGTGAAAAAAATTTAAGCATATTTGCTAGCAACATTATTATAGAATTAAAAATGAATGGAGCTCTAAATAAATACATATGCTGACATTTCAGCTTACCACAACTCTTAAATATTAAGCAAAATATACAAAAACATTTTCATTTACATTACTCAAAGTTCACATTTCTTTAGATACTATAAAAACTTGTAATGTTTAGATAATAAATGTTCTTTGTCTCTCACACACACATAAACAAACACAAACTAGCAGTACAGCACCATACCCTAGTCTGCAACTACGTTTAATGCATTAACCTGGTTATCTCATGTTAGGCAATTTAACAAAGCACATGAACTTGATAGTGATACAGTTTACTTCACTAATTTTTTCATATTCATGCCAGTTAACATTTTTCAAAACTTTACTCTAGCATTCTACACTGATGAATCAATGAGATGATAACAATAGTGTGACATGAAACTTTGGCAGAATCAACCAAACTGGTCATTGTGGATGGCAAAATGTGGTTGCCGTTTTTCATACACGTGTTTGATAGACAAAGACAAACACATGTTGGCCAAATCAGTTTAAAAAGTTCACACTGAATGTGAATCGTTCTTCCTAGTTCTTAGGCACCAGGTTGGAGTGGGTTTTATAGGACCTATCTGCTTGGGGGGGGGGTGGAAGGCGAGACTCAGGTGGCAACATTTTTACATACCATGCATATTGGTTGTAATCAGTTCAGGTTTACTGCATAACTACTGTTATACACATGACACTTGGTGAGAGGATGCACCTGAAGAAGCAGTAAATCCTCATTAAAAAAGCAGATCACTGTGACCTATATTTCAAATTTCACAATGATTACCACACAGCAAGATCGATGTGACCTATATTTTACACATGTAAATGAATACAAACCTGGAATACTGCATCACAGAATTTCCCTTATCATATATGAACTGATCATTTTAGTGGATTTCAAAGCTCACATGTGCTTGGTGTCAAAAGGAATTAAAAACACCTGTATAAAATTATGATCAAATTTTACATGCACATTTTAGATGGAAAAAAAAAACATGGCAGTGGCAATCTAGATAACACTAATTTTGTGTTTTTATTTTAGTTTCATGTTGTTTTTTGATGTTTTATTAGAAACTTAGTGGTAGACCATGTTGGTCTAATAACAAATGTTATGAATCGGACAAAAACAGTATTAAAAAGAATATAAAAGAGTGTGTTTTTTTAAATTATAAAAATGATGTGTGGCATTCAACATGCAATAAACCTACTCCTAGCAGTGATATACTAAGTGCAATGTATCTGTAAAATGGGTGTACATCATCATCATCTTTTTTATTTCCAGTAGAAATCTCAAATGGGATTTTATTTCATGCAGAAATTTTAGACGGATTCTTTTTATTTAAGCAGAATCTTAGGTCAACTAATCTGCATATTTCACCTACAATTCCACCTGGAATCCACTTAATGCTTATAATTCACCTAAGATCCTTTAATATGAGAAGTTTATGGTTTAGGCAGAAAACGCTTAAAAAGCCCATCGTAAATCTGCCTTCAGTCCACCTGGAAAATTTTGCATGGGAGGTCATCATACCTCTTTACCTCTTTTATTATCAGAAAGAGAGGATACAGAAATAGCTACATCAAGAATGCTATTAACAAAACTTAATTCATGGATAAAGGAGCTCTCCTGAAATGTACAATCACGAAAATCAACAAACATGTCCCCTTTGTGGCTACTTTCAACTGTGATGCCCCAGACTTACAACAGATCTTTCAAAAGCATTTGCTCTACATTTAACCTTCCCATCATCTGAGGGACATATTTCAAGAAGCTTCTATGTTTGCTTACTGCAGACCTAAACTTCTGAAGGACCATCTAGTATATGTCAAGGTAACTTCAAATAAAACATCACATTCAGGCACATATTACTGCAAAGACAAGCAATGTCTCATTTGCAAACATATGCTCAAGACCAAATCATTCAGAAGTTGGACAACAAGAGTTAGCTTTACTATCAATCAGTCGTTAGGACGTCACACTAAAAATAAAACTGATCTTCTGATATGCAAGATCTGTGCCACTCAACATGTTGGAAAAACATTGATTTCAGGCAACAAATGAACAACCTCATGAGTGAAATTCAGAACAAAATCAACATGAAATTCGCCAGATGCTACAATTCGACTGGACATTAAACCAAATCCCTCAGGATGCTACTGACTGAATCTAACCTAGGGTGGACCAATATAAATACACACATACTTGACACTATAACTAAAATCTCACTGGAATTGGGCCTAAATGAAAAAGTCAAAACTTTCTAATGCAATGTTATAAAAACTATTGCCAGACATCAGTTCAACAAATCTATGCATTTTTTTTGTGATAATATTTACCAACTTGAATAATTTGTAACTCTTTACAAACGTTATTATTATTATTATTATTATTGTTGTTGTTATTATTGTTATTATTATTATTATTATTATTATCATTGTTGTTGTTGTTGTTAATAATCATATATTATACCGCTATATCATGCTCTTGACTGAACATTAAACCAAATCCCTCAGGATGCTACTGACTGAATCTAACCTGGGGTGGACCAATATAAATGCACACATACTGGACACTATAACTAAAATCTCATGGGAATTGGGCCTAAATGAAAGTGTCAAAACTTTCTAATGCAATGTTATAAAAACCACTGCCAGACATCAGCTTATTAGACCTATGCATTTTTTGTGATAATATTTACCAACGTGAATAATTAGTAACTCTTTACAAATGTTATTATTATTATTATTATTATTATTATTATTATTATTACCCATATATTATACCGCTATATGATGCTCTTGACATATTTCCCCAGTATCTCCATGCACAACTTTACTGGGATATATTTTCACGATGGCTTTGATTTGTTGCAATGCATGGTGTCTGTACTTGGTTCCCAACCTGGAATTTTGTCAAAAACTATTTAGATTCTCTGTGTGATAGGCATGACAACCCCTTCTTTGGTACTTGTTATACAATTTGTTGGACTGATGGCAGAATATAAAAGATATGTAGTTTACCAGTTTTATGATTTTTTTTCTTCTTTCTTTCTTTCTTTTTTATCTTTTGTTTGCATATTTCTCTTGACTTTTGTGTTTAGTGCTTGTCTTGTGGATATAACATTTCCATGAAAAAACTGATGGAATGAGAAACAGTTTATTTGACTGGGTGAGAATATTTGGGTATTAACAATAGAATGGGATTAAAATCAAATGGGGAAATCAATCTCATTCTGCATGAAGCATCTGACTTGACCATTTTAATTTAATTATATAAGAAACACAATATACAGATAAAAAGAATATCCATAAATGTCTGTTCCATATATAAGCATGGATGCATATTGCCTCTGTGTGGAAATACGAAGGTTTGTGTTTAAACAGAAAAATCCCAATGATAAGTAGATTGAATAATGGCCATTACAGAACTATTTTATGTTCTGAAGAAAAACATTATAATCACAAACAATGATGCTCCTCTCATATTCTGAACACTGTAGCAAAATATTGTGCACCACCATTGGAATATTTACAAACTTGTGCTTATGTTTGAAAGATCAAGGATCCTGTCCTCCACAAAGGTGAATGTGTCAGTGTCTTTATCAGTGTGTTTGCATTTGTATAACCTGCTGTTAACATGATGATAACAATGTTGCACTTCTTACCAGAGGATATATTGATCAGTTTAGGAACATATTTAGAGGATCCAGCACTAAATGTTTTCTCTGAGATTTCCACTACTTCCTGCAGATCTTTCAGCTCATTCTTTTTTTTCCCCTTATCCTTCTCAGCAGCACTCTTTTGTTCTTGTTCCCTAACTTCTGTTTCCTTCAAGTCTTCCTTTTCCATGTCTATAAATATACATTTCATAGAAATGTATATTTTTATTACACAATGCTCAACCCAATATTAAAGAGAAAATGAAAACAATCCCAATAATGTTTGCATTTTGCTCATGTTTTCTTGGCCAGGTTGTTCAAAATCAGTGAATGTCAGCACACAACTTCAATCTATAACTCACCCTATAGCTGACTGATGTAAAAGACTGGAGTTACGTATTCTTTGGTCTACTGATCATCAGACACTTTAAAAGACAGGCATAAACAGCTGGCTGCAAATAACTCATTTACAATATGATGGTGTTAACATAATACTTTATTTGTATTTTCGTGGAATCAAAATATAATGGAAATTGTTGTGAGACCCATATACTTTGCACAAGAACAAAATATCCAACAATATGAACACTGTAATTTATTCATTATAATCCAGTGGTATTAAGCTATAATGTAGTCAACAATTACATAGCTCACCTATGCATTAGGTGTCTCCAGCAACAATTTATAATTATCATGTAGAAAATACATCTTGACAAACAAATATTTATCCCATTTAAAACTTTTGTTTATGTTGCTTTTTTCTAATGTTTCCTACTTTAAATTTGTATAACTCTATTTTTAATCAGTGCTATACAGCCAGTGTTGTTAATCTATATACATATGTACATACAGTGACAGGGAATAAAGGATACAAACACAAGAACAAAAACATTCTTTTCTGTGATATCAGACTAAAAATGCAATAAACCAATTTAATTTTTCTTTTTGCTTTTAGTTATAGTTATAAAAATCTGCTCTAGATTCTAATTCTGCTATCCATTTCTAGCGGTTAGATTTTATGGGGGGTGGGGTGGGGTGGGGTGAGAGTCTTTTGGGGCAAAAACATTAGCAGCAATGTTCATTTGCCAGTACTGATCTTGCTTAACCAATACATCTGAGACCTTACATGAAAAGCATGCAGTCCTCTCATCTAATTTCTTGTTTATATTATGCAATGTGCCGGAAGATAATCAATCATATTATACAATTTATAGTCATTGATCTGGAAGTTTACTAATTCATACTTTCAACTGATCAGAAAAGGTTCTCTGTCCAGGCTAGAATACATATAGCATGACACAATCCATGTGATCATGAGCAAAGAAAAACAAATTACTGAACTTATACTAGAAAAGCCTGAAGTGTAGGTCACAGTGACTTTGTTTGTAAGGGTGCAACACTAACAGAAATGTATTCAATTACCAAGTTTCATGCTTAGCAAAAACAGCATGAATATCAAAAACTCATGATCTTGAGATATAAACAAAGGCATAAAGCTTATTTTATAACAGGATTAGGATGCATTTGCAAAACATTGTGAGTATGTATGAAATATGCACAAAATATGTACAAAATATGCAAACCAACCTAAGTGGTCATAAGCTACAATTAAATCTTAATGTAAGCTAGTAAAATATGTAGTTTATAGCAAGTATCTTTTGTTGTAAAGGTGCAGTATAAGTCCATACAGTCACTGAAATTCAGATTCTAGCATGACGTGATCTTGAAAATAAACTTAAAATACAACATTTTGACTAACATGTATGAAATGACAACCATGGGTCAAAGTTGCCTGCTTTTGAAATGATGATGTAGTGTGTTTGTGTGTGATTTTGGACTTTCAACGAAGCTTTAACAATTTTCCAGTCATATCGCTATGATGTCTGCAGTGTGGCAATTTATAGTGATGTCTAGAAGTAGGAAATCATGCCAAAGACATGTAGCATCATGTCCCACCCAGTCACATTATCCTGACACCAGTCCAATCAGTCCTAAAACTAACCTTTAAATGCTGAGCACCAAGCAAGGCTGCTGCTAGTACCATTTTTGAAAGTCTTTAGTATGACTCAGTCAGGGTTCAAACCTGCAACCTCCTGCATCCTAGGCAGGTGCTCTAACCACTGAGACTACCAGAGTGGTGAGAATGTAGAACTCTTGAAGATGCATCTCCACACCAAGTAAGGTTAAATAAAAACCACTACAAGTACCTGCCTAGTACTGACCAAAAAAGGCAGACATGAAGCAGGATTGTACTTTAGTGTATGCTTTATATTTGCAAACATTAGCATAAACTAAGTTTACAGTACAACTACTCTCGTCTATTTTAAAGATGAATGATATAAAGGATGTGTATCAAAATTTCTTCTTTCCAAACTTATACAAAAGTAGATTGGTGTGTGTGTGGATGTGTGTGTGATTTTTGCACTTGGGGGAGGGGCACATTTTAATTATGTAATACTTATCTGTCTCTATTGTGTAGCTTACTCTTTTCTGATATAGACAAACCCTCATCCATTCAGATTTACCATTCTCCCATTCTTGAAAATTTCATATACCCAGTATGACTCCATTTCATGTGCCGATGTTCAGATGTGCTTCATTCTTTTCTAAGATCTTGACTAAGGATATCAGAGCAAGGTGGATGGGGGCATCTAATAGTGACATGTAAGTATGATGTAATTATTTTCATAAACACACAAAAGAAGAAGAAAAAATATGTTTATATTTTAATATCATTACTATCTTACCTGTCACTATTGTGGAGCAGATGTCAGTAATGGGGATTCTGATGGCTCCTAAGGAGTAAAAATTAAAGTACTCACCTTGTAATAGAGTCAGGCCACTGATGTTATACAGCTGCATCAATATGGCTCACTGTTTCTGATATGATGGGAAAATACTGCTTTGGTTTGTTACGGACCAAAGGAAAAACAGAGGGTCATAAGCAATCACTAAAATGCAGCCTTCATAACATCCTCCAATGATGAGTGATTAAAATAGACCCATGAGGGAGCAATATCACTGGCTTTGATTCTAGTGAGTGAACGATTCCTCTCACTGAGGGACCTATGCACTCTTGATAGTAAGTTTATAATTCACATAGAGATGGTGGCTGCCGAAATATCAGTGGAGCCTTTTAACAGAAGGAAATACTTGTCCATTTTGACGATGCTAAATACAATGTAAGTGTTCTTACTGTGAAAAGCTATCTTTCTCACCCATGAGACAGATAAATCTGGCTACTTTGCTAACCTTACATTCATTATCTGTCTGGTTATCTTAGACAGTACATCTCAGTCAAGGTGTCCATGTGCTCAGAACAACTTTAAAAAAAAAAAAACCTTGTTGTCTTCTGCTGTGTCAGACATAATTGTTCTAAAATCAAACAACTACAACAGCAAATATATAGCACACAAAAAACATATAGAAACTTAAGATCTCTCCATCTTTCAGAACACACCATATAAAAGATTTTGAGAGAAACAGACACACACAGACACACAATGTCAAATTACTTGGCATTATACTAGTTTGTTCCACACAGCAAAGTTAAATTTTGTCCTAACTGCAGGCCTAACATTCAGCGTCAATAAATGTAGCTAAAACTACCTATTTAGTTTTAAACACTTCATGTCAAACAAATTATATACTGTTAGCTACATTTAATAATGCTGACCTGAAAATTTAATGAGCTACAGATACGACAAAATTCTCCATGCTGTGTGGAACAAACTATGACAGAAAACTCTGATCCATTCACATAGACTATACACTTCACTGACTATAAAAATTAAAAGTCTAAACTCTCTCAAGAGCAACTGTAAAGAGAGCAACAACTTGAAATATGGTGTGTCAGACCTGCATTCTTAAAAAATTGTCAAACACCCCCAAATAGTCCAGTTGAATTAAACACTGTAAACAAATGAAAATTCCTGCACTTGCCAATCAGAGTGGTTCATTCATCAGTCCAAATACTATTCCACAAGAAGATTTCCATGTAGCATATCATTGCACTAGAAATATCAACACTTGCCATATTTCCACAAAAGAAAATATTCATTTCAAAGAATATAATGAATAAGAAATCTCCTCCGTTACCACACACTTAGAACTAACTGTACGGCACTCTGTACCCAGTAATGTATCATAACGTTGCCTACCATAGAACTTTTCCCAAATTAGAACTGATTAAAGTTACAAGATATCTGATTAAAAGATAGTAATTATTTATTCTTATTTTCATAAAACATCCATCGATTAAATGTGATTATACAGTAACAACATGAAATGGTTTTATGTTTCTATTTTCTCATGCATAGGACTTGTTTACTTAGGGCCAACATGTCACTCAATTGCCCTCATTAACAAATTTGTCTTAATATACAGTATAAACAAAAGCACGTGACCTGAAATGCTCACTGTGTATTAATTCCAACACCTAACAATTATAACTTTTTTCTTAATTTTTTTTTCCTTTTCTAAGAGTGGCATATACAGCTAGGTTCCACTTAGATAATTATTCAGATCTGCATAAAAGAGTACAAAACATGATCACCTTTATATAGAGTGAGAAGCAATAATAGTACCTGATGAATACTGTTTTTGAATCTGCTAACTAAATTGCAAGGGTGCAGGGTTATTTTAATTTAGCTGGAAGAAACTGGCTGAGAAAAATAATCTATGTTGATGTTTGTACTAAGGCAAAGAAATCCAAATTGCGGATTATTCGTCACCCCACTCGGCACAGTCTCATGACAAATAATATGACCCCTTGACTTGGATTTCCTTGTCTTGGTACAAACCCTAACATAGATTCTATTAATCTTGATTCTCCCTAGTATAAATACAGCTGAGACTGGGAATCTTGATAGTATATGGAAGTACCAAAGCCTACCAAATCTGGATAAGAGAGGAGAGTATTAGACTTGTGATTACCACTGAACCATAGATACTCCTCACCTATAGTGAAGATATGAGGCTCCTTGCGGAAACAGTTTTATGCACAAGATTCTCGAGTGAAACCTCATTCATTGGTTCATAAAGGGGGTTGGCCAAGGCCACAAAAGGCACGAGAGAATCCACCTTGGCACAAGCCATCAAGACATTGGTCTCTGAAGCTGGAAAAAAAACCCCATGAGATCTGTAATATGAGGTTCTAAGCCAACTGCTGGACCCTTGGAAAATTTCAACATATTCAACCATTGATAACGGAGATAGAGCATGCTCTCCTCAAAATGGAACAGTATAAAATCTGCTACTGAGTATGAGAGGGACAGATATGATTAATGTGTTTCTTAGTGCAACAGAAGATTCACCAATATGACCTCAGAGTTTGTCATCTCCATGCCTGGATGATGCAATCTGCAACATTGATCATAAATACCTGGCATATAGATCACATGAGATGTGCCAACTATGAAGGTGAAAAACCTGCAATCTGTTTTGAAAAAGTGAGCCCATGTGCAACAGCAGGTTCATCCAATGAGGTAGATAGCTGGCTTGGTCAGTTGACAGGATGAGGGAAGTGAATCTCAATTGCCAAGGCCATAGAGGGGTTATCATGATAAATCAAGTTGTTAAAGTCCTTACCTTTTGGAGTACCTATGGAATCAAGCCGAAAGCATCTACTGCCCAGGTTTCTAGTCTGGGGCTCAAGAGACATAAAAGGGGAGCTTGTTGTTCACTTTTGTATCGATCAAGTCCATCAGTGGCCTACCCCAAAGACCAAAATGTGCGCTACTACTCACTGCTAACAGAATCACTACATGGAAACATTCTAGACTGTTCTGGGCAGACTGTCTTTAAAAATATTTTTTCCTGCTAGAAATGTGGTGAACTCTGAGATCAATTATCTCAAGGACCCACCACAAGGAATGTTCCAGCCTCCACGTAAAGTGAAGGTGCATGAGTGCATCCATAGGATTAGAGATGTACAGTCAGCGATGCTTTGTCTGAAACCTGGTCTATGCACCCTTGCAACCATCCTCATTTTCTAACTGTTTATGTGATAAGGAACTTACTGATGAGACCATGTGCCTTGGACAAGTACATCTTTTGGCTCTGGATGGGCTCCGCAACCCAAATGTGGTTTTCAAGCTGCCAGAAGGAGAAACTGGAGATGATGAAGCCACCCTGGGGAAACAGGTCTGCCAAGGAGTTTGAGGGGCCCAGGAAGAAAACCTAAAGCCGGGGCAACATAGAAGTCTTGGCATGAGCATTCTTCAATGGAGCAAGAATTCTGTCAATCCTTTCTGGATACATGGATTTGTCCCAGATAGGTGAGGAAGTTCATTTCTATTTGAATGAAGTCATGTGATGTAATGAGCTTTGATTTCTTTAGGTTGTCACAAGTCAGAGCTGTGTAACAGCTTCATAAAATGTTGTAACAAGGACTCTGTTTTGTAGCATCCAGTCATCAATGAAATGTAGCTGGGGGAATCCCCTGTAACAGAAGTGAGCAACCATGACTCCATCACTCAAGTAAACACCCTGGGTGTTGAGGCTAGGCAGAGTGGCAGGATTGAGATGTGAAAAACCTCCTGTTCTGTACAAAAATGTTTGAAGGAAACATGGGGATGCAAACTAACACATTCTGAATCTCAATAGAGACTGCCCAGGGCTTTTTGTTGCAGTCTCCAGCTTGAGTAATTCCTCTTGCTGAAATTTGTTTCAAGTAGCTAGATCAATGATCAGTTGGAGCTTTCAACCCTTTTTGGGTACCAGAAAAATCCAGGGGTAGAAGGCTGAGAAATGGATGTTGTGTACCCTCTCTACTGCACCCTTCTGCTGAAGGGAGTGCACCTCTTCCATAAATTGGGAGATGTGACGCTGGTGAAACAGGATCAGGGTCCTTGAAAGACAGAATTCCTTGAAAATAAGGCACATGCAGTCTTACTATAGAAAGGCCTCATCAATCTCATGTGATTTCTGACCACACCTCTGAAACGAAGGCTCTGCAGGCGCCTACTAGTATCTATGAGAAGGAAAAGAAATGCACTACAGGATTAAATTGAGCATCAACCTCCAGAGGGGCAGCCCTAAGTATGATCTTGCTATGGTTCAGCAGTACTTTTGAGGTGTCCAGCATCACTGTGGAGGTAAAGTAACTTAACTGAATGTGCCATGACCTTGGATAATGAGTTTCAGGATATCTTGGCAACTGTTTCTAATAAGCTGATGAGAGTGACAGGAGACATACATTGTTCCTTTAAGCGACTGAAGAACCAAACAGATAGGTCAGAAAGGAAGGCAACAGTAACGACTGACTTCCCCTTCAACTGCAATACCTCTAATGACTTGACAAGGAGGCAAGCCCATGACTCTGTTGAAATATACACATGTGAAGCTGAAGCGTTGGGGGTGTTGGGGGTTAAAGAGAAAGCAGGCATGGGAGTAGACCCTGTCCCTAGGCCTCAGTATGGATGGAGGAACTGACACCCTTTACGTTTCATGGCTAATTCCTGCTACTGAACCAACTTTTGAGAGATCTCCCTTATCAATCAAATGCAGGAGCAGTTGAAGATGTAGTCATGAGGCAGTCCCCAGTATCATCTTTAAACTAAAGAGGATATCAGTATCTCTTTAACTTAAAGGGTTAAGGGCATCAGTCAAAGGAGATGATGTAGACTTACTTCACCACCTTATAAATAACAAGAAGTATTCCTCTTCCACCACTTGGGAAATGGAGTGGGAGGAGGCAGGGACAGTAAAGGGAATGGATGAGTCCTCTCATCCTGGTCATTGGTTAACTCACTGACTCAGTGAAAATTGTTTAGGTGTCATCATCCTGCTCTTGTACTTAAGTGGAGGCAGGACAATCTGCACCAGAATCTTCCCACTGACGGGAAGGCTGAGTAATAGGGGTGTTAAATTCCTGTGATAAATTATGTGGAGTCACTGTGATAGAACTATTGTTTATAGTCACCTGGCCTGGAGGGTGAGAATGCTTCTCTTGCCCTGTAGGTCTTTTCAGAGAAGGGGGTCTGTTTTTCTCCTTCCTTGTGTGTTCCTATGTACCACACTCTAATCCCACACTGCTATAAAGTGGTCATCCATGGCACAGTAAGGTTGTGACAATAATCTGATCTCTAAAACTGGTAACTACACATCTTACAGAAGGTAAAAGGAAACATAGGAATTAAGGGATGTCACTCCAATCCTATTCCTAGCAGAGAGCATGAAGTCTGCCTCTCTCTCCTCCTAGCAGGATTAATCAGTACTGTAGAGGAGAGGTGCGTGTAGATAGAGTCCGTGACTGCATATCTTGAATCAGCCAGTAATGATCAGTAACCGAAGCACCATGCTCAGTGACCAGTGCTGTATGGTGAATACCCAGTCACCTGTGCCAGTTCACCAATGTCTGTTGACCAGTCACCAGGCTCCGAACCAAATGTCGACTGTGAGCTGGGGGAGACAATCTCCACATAACTAAGGGAACTAGACTGATGTGAATCCTTATCAGGATTTCATGAAGGATGCAGGCCCTCCTATGAAAGGGGTATGCAATAATGATAGGCTGTGGTCTACTCCCTTAGTGGAAGATCCCCTGCTCAAGCTTGGGAAGGTGCTTTCCTCTCTCCTGATATTTGAGAAGGTGCACTCAGCCCCAGTGTTGTGACAATGCTAATTAGTAACTGCCATTGCTTGTTTCTGAGGTGAAAAGGTGACTCTTCTCCCTCTTATATTCAGGGGGCTCTCAATCCCAACAACACTCTTGTATTGGGGCTGCTTCCCCTCCATGAAAAGCTAATGTTCCTTGCTCTTTATTCAGGGGAGTGGGGCAGACACACTCCATCACTGCAACAGAAAGCCTACTATCTACAGATAAAATCCCCCCTCCCCCCGAAATCCTATGGATTTAGAGTAGGATGGAATCGAGAAAGTGGATGAAGAATGACCTTCCATCTGCTGCCCAAATGTTCTGCATCTTTCAGGCATAAAAATATGAATGTACCAAAGACAAAACAAAAATGAAATCCGTCTGTGTATACAGATTTTGTGCATGACAAACAGGTTAGGTGTGCATCCCAGACTGTTACGTTGATCAGAAAGGAAAATGTCTTTGAGAAAAGGCAATTTTCTGATACAATAGTATAGAAGATGAGTAACAACATGGTTACTTCATTACCAATCACAAGAATACAAAGAACAATTTTTTCTTCTTGAGAGATACAACCTGGAGCACAAGATCATCATCTGAACACTTAATTATGAACTATTAATATATTGTGCAATCTTGACTGTGTGACTGAGAAATTTATTATGTTGTCGTTTTAACAGTTAAAGAATTATGTGACTAAACATGAAAAACTTAATAAGGTCATAACTATATATACCTTATACATCAGTAAGAATGTAATGACAATACTGATGTAACTAAGATTGCTAATTTAATTCCTATACCAAGAATTACTCAACCTGCACAAGTTAGCGATGGTAGTGGGCATGTGTTTTTTTTTGTTAAAACAAAGAATTGAAACACCAAACTATTAAAAAAATTTTTTGAAACTTAACAGACTGAGGGTAATGATCCTCACTATGAGGAATGTATGTTCTAAGAACAGCAACAACAATCACTGATATCTACTTTTTCTTCAAGCTAAAATTTGTCCATCTTGGCTCAATATGTTGTCCAGAAAAAGAATGAGGCATTATTGAGTATAGGTCTATGACACCGAGTCAGACTATGTCTATGATGTACGTACTCTAGAAATTTTCTAGAATGGGATGATAGAACATCTGCAATGATGAAGGACTTTCCATATCAGAAACCGGTAACCTACACACCGGTGACAGATAATGTATTAATGGAACTTTTCAAAATCATACATACAATACTTTTCTCCAACTGAATTGTGCATGAATACATTGTATGACTGCACACACTTTTAAGTGCTGATGCATCATGTTGGACAATGATGTAAAAACAAACTTAATGGGTAATAATTGATCTTAGCAATGCACACATTTGACCATGCTCAATTTGAGAAAAATTTGGACCTAGTCACACATTTCAATTGCAAAAGAAACATGAAATGTTGTCTAATTGTAATATACATATTTGCAGAGTCACATGCAAATACATTTTTTTATTAATCTATGTTTGATCTTTTAGCTCACCTTTACTCCATCCCATAACACAATGGCACAAGCTAGTGTGATAGTATGCTCAAAATTCTGTACAGGTAGGTGCCACAAAACATTGTGTGCTACAGTATTTCTTAACATACCGAGATATGCACCAAGGTATACCACAATTGTAATAGAGACCAAAACTTTTTATGTTCTGAGGCATGAACCTGACATGTGTCTTTTTAAATTTCCATCTGTCCATAGCTGGAAAAATATCTTGCTCTAATTTTTAGCAAACTAACACCACATTATATCCATTGTATTAGCTGAAAATAGTATTATCTCGAGACAAAAGAAAGAAAATAGCTCAAAAGAAAATCACAGGCCTCCCCAGCCATGTCACCCCCAAAATCATATGGTCAGTGCCTTATAGTAGATGAATTTAATGCGCTAATTTTTATTGTTGTACAGTACAAGTTGTAATCTAAAACCATAACTTAACTGGGATGAGTAAGCTTACAGTATAGCTGACATGCTGTAAAGGGCATTGTGCTGACATCAGAGAACTTGTTGATAAAAATAGGGAGTGTTGACGCTGAATCCTACAATTCATTAGCTACAATATTGGTTTAGTAGGTAAGGAAACTTTGGAATGGTATGCCAACAATTGGGCAAGATATTTATCAGAGAGGGCCAGTAAACACTAAACACACTTACTCAACAAACAAGAACATATTTAGTGGACTTGAGAAATTACGTAAGATTCAAACAGAAAACAAACTACTCTCCTTAAAAATCTTAGGATGATTCTCAGTCTCTTAAAAGAACACATTTACTTAACACATTAACATAAACTAGTAAATAACTAGAGAATTATCGCTTTTAAATCCAGAGTTTTTCCAAATGTTGGAATTTGCTCGAATATCCTTTACAATATCCATTTCCCACCATGCTGGCAAAAGTGACACTCATCAAACATTTGACTAAAGTATCATAAATATCATTGTATCTACAATATTCAAAATTATTTCATGACAAATACAACTGTTTTGTAAAACAATAAATAATAATTTTTTGAATTCTTTTGTCATGAAAATCAAAACAAGATTCCTCAGGAATTTTTGTTTTTTCCATACTGATGAAAATTACTGAAACACTGGTACAATGAATAAGAACCACGAAGCATACCAAAGGTAAAAAAACCTGTAGTAAACCAGCATACCAGTAATACTGTGCACATCTAAAATGATCATACACATCTAATCTAACAATCACAGAAAATTAAGAATAATATTTTATGAAACATAAAGAAGGTTCAAAAACCAGTTAGGAGACACAACTATAGTTCATTAAAAGTCAATTATTTTAAAAATATAATAATATTCTTTTCTTTCTGAAACATAAAATATGGAGCTTTTGTCAATTTGAGGTTGACGAATGCTTTAAACTAGTATTTTCTTATCGTTTAAATTATATTCAAATAGAGTGTTAAAAATTGCTGAAATTAGGAATTCGACATGAATACTGCAGTCTTAGCCAGGCAACAACAAAAATATAACGTTTCAGGTTCAGTTTTAAAATACGCATCACAAAATGCTTTTTTGTTCACCTGATATCCTCAATGTTTTCTTTTTCTCCTCTTCGTCCATGTTTTCTAATGCTTCAATTTCTTTCATGTCTTGTATTTCTTTATCCACTGATGCCTCCTCTGTTTCCGTATCTGAGTTTTTCTCATCAATACCTTTAATTAAGATTGTTATTACCATTATTTATATCATGCCTTAAAATTAATTTCATATAGTGCAGCAAATTAAGCAATGCTCAACAACCTCAAAGTAATGCAAAGTTCTTACCCTAACATAATAAACACAATCCCAAATCAGTGTTTATTCCACATGAAATAAATGTACCTTGAATGCAATATACCACCTACTGGAAACATCTTGTAATGAATAATATTTATGTCATATGAAAAGAACAGTTTATGAGACTCACTATATAAATGACCATTTCACAACATGAACACTGTAATGAATGGGTCAAAGACCAAGATGATCTGTTGATTACATTAGTACCCATCCAAAATTATTTGTATCAAAATTATTTTACATAATAGAATATTTCAATAAATTTTCACTATTTAATTAACTATAACTTTATGGATTTAGTACTGTTCTTGTTATCATATCAATAACACTGGATGCTGAGTGTAAACCATGATATAAAACCAGCTATCTATAATGAACTCATCAACAAACAACATTCTGTGGGTTTTTCTAAAGACTTCTAATGTGAATAACTACTTCTGTATATTTCTGATAATACCTTCCTGCATCTACAATAAAGGCTTATCCAAAAATGATAACCGACGTAAAATAAAACTGAGTGGTTTTATTGTGCATTACAGTCAGAACTATTCTGAGACCACTCCGATGACCTAGTAGTTAGAGGGTCTGCCTCGGATGCGGAAGATCGTGGGTTCGATCCCCGGCCAAGTCATACCAAAGACTTACAAAAATGGTACTAACAGCTACCTCGCTTGGCGCTCAGCATTAAGAGGTTAGTGTTAGGACTGGTTGGCCTGGTGTCAGGATAATGTGACTGGGTGGGACATCATGCTACATGTCTGCAGCATCATGCCCCAGTCCTAGACATCACTATAAACTGCCACACTGCAGATATCGTAGCGATATGACTGAAAAATTGTTAAAGCTACATTAAAAATCCAAATCACACACACACACACACATACACACACACACACACACACACATTTATTGTGCATCAGAACTATTTTGGGACAGTGAAAATAAGTTCTATTAAAATCTAGTCATACAGTAAAGTAGTGTGAATACACTGAACATATCGTTGCTGCAATCATGTACAGAACCACTCATTGTCCAATGAATACAGCTCAAGTGGTTAACAGGTGACTAGTAATAGTAACATAAGTAGTAAATAAAGTAACAGCATCTACTACAGAGCTATTAGTGGTTGTGATAGTAGTAGTAGTAGTAGTAGTTGCTTTTAAGAAAGAATCATCTGCTGTATATTTTTAAATTTCAGCAGTATCAAATTTTTGCATATGCCACATTTTAAAATTTAAATGCATAATTTTTCAGATTCAAAAACAACTTTTTGTTCCTTCTCAATAGGCATGGGTGTCTTTTCAAAGACTTTATTAAAGACATAGGCTTCGTTCTCTTCACAGTATTCTGCAAGCATGTCGTACCTACAAATATTAAGTTTTTAATATTTATTTCATTTCCTTATTTTCACTTAATTTAACAAAACAAAACATAAATAATAGCTGCAAGTATGGTGCAGCTCCTAACCATTTTCTTAACCTACCCATAATCATTTTTATGGGAGCTTATGACGACCTCCATCCTACACCATCCCACTCCACCCCACACACATACAAATAGCCCCCAAAATATATTTAGAAGCATCCTCCTTGTTAACTACTCTAATTGGGAACATACAACCAATTCAATTCACAAAGAATGCAATGCTAATGTTAGGCCCAGTTATTATACTTTTCATATAAGATGTGACAAAACACACACACATATCAGTGTATCGCCTCAGGGTGCAAGACAGAGCAAAATATCTCTGTGGTGTCAGTATCTGGGGGGTCAGGCTTAGTAAAAAAAAAAAACTTTGTTTTCAAAAATGGGGGTCAAATTAAAAATGTGACGGTCTCAGAAGCGCAAATGAAGGTAAAGGAAAATACTGCACATCTTACAACGCACACTGCAACGTGCAATGTGGCTCTGACAAAGATAGGCGATCGATGATTCTCGCTTAGGTTCATAGTGAATGTAAAAAATTCAAAATATTTGTGCTTTCTTTTAAAGTAAGCAATGTCATTGAATCTTCTGATGTACAACTGGCAGCATTTGCCTTTTCATTTAGACAGGCATATCTTGCAAATGTTTGTATGATTGCTGTGCATATAGTGTAATAACCAAGGAAAAGGAAAGTTAATCCTGGAACCTACTTCATCACCTTTGAAAAACCATCCAGTCAACAGTCACACTGATGAAACCCAAAGTTAAACATTTATCAATTATCTATCCGATGGTGTTTCCTCAACTAACTGCACCATTGTACCCGAGGCAGAGATACAGCCACACATAATGATAACATTGGAAGAAACAGATGACAAAAACAAAATTAGAAACAAATTATTAAAAATTAATCGCCAAATTACAAGAATTAAGATAGCAAATTCAAGAACTAGAGACTATATGACCTCATTTTGTGGCCCATTTTTACTTCAATGATGCAACCAGTTTGACAAAATACGAACGTATGCAATATTTGAAAGACAAAGTTTAGTTTTAAAGTTGAAAATGTTTCTTCTCTAACCTTTAATAATCGCAGTCATCTAGTTCCACTTTTAAATGCCAATAATTGTTAAAGGTCTAATTGTAATTATTCAAATATAAATTGCAACAATTACTACACCTATAGGCATGATTGCAAGAGAACTCTTGATCTGTCCATAGCAAACTGTGTATAGAAATAGTTGTATTAACATCTACTGCTGCATCTATTCCGTCAACTCATGCTCCAAAACAAGGACTTGAAGAAGATTGTGAAGTAGCAGCAGCATTGTTTAGATTTCTGGCAGCATAATAAACTAGATTTGGATACAGCTGGAAATGTTGTCTCTTTATTAGGTGTTGGTTGCAGTTTGTTCATGCATTAATTGAATTTGTAATCTACCAGCGGATTAATAAGTACATAACACAGGTCCTTACAACCATCTGACCTTGTGAGAAGGTACATTCCCTTGGTTGATGAGCCAATGGTGCGTTTTAGCAGGAGAAAGAAGAATAGCCTTGGCACGGTAGGGGCAAGAACACATCCCTTTTCGACTCCTCTACGTATCTCAAAAGCCTTGAAGGATGAGCCATTAAACTTAACTGTGCATTACATGTTTTCAAGGAATGATCTGATCATGCTGAGGACCTCTGCTCTTTTCTAGCAGTTTAAGCAATCTGCTTCTGCTGACAAGTTTGAAAACTTTTGCGAGGTCAATAAATGCTATGTAGAGTAGCCTTGATTGCTCCCTGGACTTCTACTGCAGTTATCTAATCATGCTGATGGTGGACCTTCCTGCTCTAAAACCACACTATGACTCAGGTTAGACTAGATTCACAAGTTTTTGAAGTCTTTTCATGAAAATCTGAGCAAACACCTTTCCTATGTTGTTCAGCAGGGAGATGCCATGAGAGTTGTTGTAATCACTCCTGTAGCCTTTTTTGTAGAGAGTTATCATCTTAGAGTCTCTCATATCGTGTGGTTCTTCATGCTTTTTCCAGCATAGACAAAGAAGCTCATGGATATTTTTGAGTAGGATAAATTTTGCATACTTGACAGCTTCTGGAGGTACCCCATTTTTCTGGGAGATTTTCCATTTTGCTAGGTTATCTATGGCCATGCTGAGTTCATCAAAGGCTGGTTTATTGTCAAGTTCGTCCAAGGCAGGTAAGCTCTCAAGGGTTTCAGGACTGTATCATTGGCAATGTTTTCCCAGGAGAAGAGCTCCGAGTAGTGATCTACCATTTGCTGTATTTGCTTGTCATAATCATTTACTGTCACCCCTGTAACTGATTTTAGAGGGATTGTCTCATTTTATAAAGAACCTGTTGCCTTCTTCACCCCATTGTACATGCCTGTGATGGTGTCTATGTCTGCTAATGTCTAGATGTTCTGACATAGCTGCAGCCAATAGTAATTCGCACAGCATCTTGCAGTCTGTTGAGCATTTCTTCTGGTAGCTGTCATTGCTTGTAAAGTTGTCTGGTTTGTGGACACTCTAGTAGTTGGTAAGGGTGAAATATTCAGCCCAAATGACTGGGATCATGTCACTTGAGTTTGCTTAGAATCAGTCATTGGGCTTGATTTGCTGTTTGCCAGAAACTGACAGGGCTTTGCTGTAGTTAATGTTCTTCACTAGCTCACATTCTGATATGCATTCATGCCAGGGCTGTTGGAAATAAAAGCTTTTTGCAGGGAGTCAGTGCATAGTTGGTTATTTTCTTGTCAGCTGCGGTGATGATGCATGGGATTCCTTTATGGGTTTGATCAGTGCAATTTCTTTGGCTTCAGTCAGACCATACTGCATACCAAAAACGACCAGTAGCATTTAACATAGCCTATATGCTGCTACTTCATGAATAGAAGATGGTAAACCTATTTATGTTTCGAATGTTTCGTACATTACAATATGAACAAAACTGTTACAGATAAGAGAACAGTTTTTAATCAAATGTTTCTCTGACAATACTCAATGAACTACATCTATGTCTGGAAAATAAACACTGCTACATCACAAATCCAGCCTTAACAAACATATGAAATAAAACTGTCTTGTCCTTCTGTATAACACAGAGAAAAATGGGAAGAAACTCTTACCCATTATACCCGGCTGTGCATTTTCCGAGGTTTTACTTGGAATCATGCGCTAAAACATTGAACATCCGAGGTTTTTCCATGGTTTTCCTAGGAAAGCCTGGGAAACCTTGGACAATGCTGATATTGTGTCGAAGGTTTTACAAACAACCTTCGGACATTATCATGTACATTTAAAAAAAAACATAGGAAATACCTTGGACAAAGTCTTAGACATGAGTTTATTTTCGACTCTGAAAATCCTAGGAAATAAGAACTTAGTCATTTTTTAGCTTGGACATTGAACATCCAAGGTTTTTCCATGGTTTTCCTAGGAAAACCTGGGAAACCTTGGACAATGCTGATATTGTGTCCAAGGTTTTACAAACAACCCTTGGACATTATCATGTACATTAAAAAAAAAAACTAGGAAATACCTTGGACAAAGCCTTAGACATGAGTTTATTTTCGGCTCTGAAAATCCTAGGAAATAAGAACTTAGTCATTTTTTAGCTTGGACATAGCTTGAAAAATCTAGACTTAGAAATTTTTTTGCCTTCTGTCTGTATGATACAGAGAAAAATAGAAAGAAACTCTTACCCATTGTCTCCTATTACCATCTCTAAAATATAACCTGTTAACTGAAATCTTCATGCAGCATATCTAGTCTTCAGAGACTTCAGAGTATGCTGAACCACTTCAGCCACGATGCTAGAACTTAAGTGAGTATATCCTCTTTGCCTGCCTTCACCAGATGTGTCAGTAGACTTGGAAGATGAGGATGAACATCTCATCTGCCATCTACTGTTAAAGTTGAAGATTTCAGACCACCTGCTTTCAAAAAAGAAAACTACAGAAATTGGACCGATCACATATCTGATCTGACAGTTGGTCTGATATCTTTGCCAACTGCAACAGTAGATAGAAGGCAGGATGTTCATCCTCATCTTCAAGTCTACTGAGCCCAGTGTGACAGCCCCATACACTATGATCGGATATGTGGGGTGATTTACACCCAATCGGCTATGTAGAAAAGGGGGAGGGGATAATCCTTCAAACACTCTAAACCATCCCTTGATGTTTGCAAAGGACTTGTGGGAAGAAAAAAAAATTGTTCCCAGGGCTGCAACTGCACTATCACTCCCTGTACATGTGACACATCTACAATTTTTAGTATTGTCTTGGAAGAATACAGGAATGGTGGCTCTGCAACCCTTTGTTCTTCCAATTCACCAGATTTAATTGTCACAGCTGGCACTATATGCATAACTTTTAATGAGAGGAAAGGTGGGAGGCAACCATCATGACATTCCCCACTTGGCTAGCAATCAAAACTGTCAAAACTGTCTTCAGGTGAAGATTCAAATCATTTCATTCACTCAAACACTTCACACATCCTTCCTTGCTCTTGATTCTTTTCTGCAATACAATGGACCATATGACATCTGACCATAATAATCAAATGATGCAGATTGGGACTAATGAACATTTCATGCAATGAACACACATCTCATTTGTGTCTTCATTAGCCTTAAATTTCTTCCAATTACTGCTTTTCATGACCACTGTTTAACTGAAATGGCAAAAATAATAAAAAGTCTGAAATTAACACTTTACAAGAGATCACAATGACTATATCTTTTATTACTTAAAACCAGTGAAAATATATGCAGTCAGTGCAAATAAAGAACATCACACACTAACATTACCATGTTGGAGTACAATGTCAGAATAGACAAGATCCACAATTCTGACAAATCAAGTTAAATATAATCAAAACAAAACTAATGATTGCAATATATTACAAATACATTATTACAAACTAGTATACCAACCTTCTCAATAAGTGGGTTAAAATCATGATATTCAAGGATTTTGGAAGGTCTTGCAGTACAATGTTGATAGTACTCAACCAAAGCTTACAATTGTTAAGTATCTGGTTAATGAGTAGCCACCTAGTGGTAGCCAGGGGAGATATTTGGCAAGAGTGTTCTCCCTTTATCTATATGGAATATAGCTGGAAAAGAAATGTTTTCATCTTTACAGGTGGGCTAGACCTGGAAGGTAGCAGAGCTTATTTTCCTAGTGTTGATGTAATCAGGAAATAATTATAT
Organism: Megalonaias nervosa; assembly: GCA_016617855.1. Taxonomy (NCBI): domain Eukaryota; kingdom Metazoa; phylum Mollusca; class Bivalvia; order Unionida; family Unionidae; genus Megalonaias; species Megalonaias nervosa. The sequence goes on from JAECUM010033691.1 coordinate 73,157, forward strand.
CATAATAATAATAATAATAATAATAATGACTTTCTGTAAAGAAGAAGCTCATTTGGTCACCTGACCAATCTTTCAAGAGGCCTTCCACAATTACATATATATATATATATATATATATATATATATATATATATATATATATATATATAATGCACAACTTTTACAAAATGAGATGTCTTTAGACATAAATGCTATCTACTACTACAATAAAATATGCACAAGGCTTTAAAGACGAGTGCATACAGAATTCACACAAAGAATAGTAGAGAACATGTGTAAAACATTAGAGGCAAGTACATGAAATAACAATGTTTTAAAATGTAGTAGTACTGCATTACACAAAATCATAGAAATAAGTATTTCTATAGATGTTGACCAAGAAGCTTTTTAAAAGCCTGGCATGAGTCAGCAGACTTTATATAGGGTGACATAGAATTTGAAAGCTTGGCTACAGAAAAATCAAAACTATTCTTACAAAACTCTGAATTTGGTTTAAATAGATTCTTTTAGATGGATCTTAGTTCATATATGTATACATTTTTGACAAAAGTTACATTAAAGATGATCAGGAATCAATCCATGTAAGCACTTATATACTAGTAAACCCATCTTAGCTGAGTTCACTGTTGAAATGTAGGAAAAACTTTAGGGTTTTATAAAGATTTGTTGATGATGTATCTAAATCAGCATCAGGAATAACTCTAGCTCTTTTGGGGAAATTTCAGTAATGTGCAAACATTGTGGTGGTGGATAGCTCCGTGTAATATGGTAAATCATTTATGAACAACAGAAAGAGTAATGGTCCAAGAACTGGTCTTTGCGGAACAGCTGACTTTTTCAGCTTGGTTTCTGAAAGTTTATTTAAAATAGATACTTCTTGTCTGCCTTTAAGAGAGGTTTGAAATGAAGTTAAACTTTCCTTGTTAACTTGATATATACTGCGTTTTTCCAGCAGGATTTTCTGATTAACAAGGTCAAAAGCCTTTGTAAGGTCAAGAACAACTACTGTATCAACCAGGTTTCCTGGATCTATTACTGTTAACCAGTCATTATCATGATAGTTAGTGTAGTGTGGCATGAATGTTATGCATGAAAACCTGATTGTCGTGAATGTAGTAAATTAAAGATTTCAGGAAGTTCCTAAATGCATTACAAACACGTCATTCTAATATCTTTGAAAGTGATGATAAAACTTGCATATGTTTGCAGTTACTCACGTGTTGGAGTTAGTTTTGCCAATTTTAGACTGTTTGGAAAATTGCTTGTGGATATACGTAGATTGAAGATATACATAAGTGAGGGTGCAGTTACTTGATATGTGAGTTTTAGGAAATTAGTACTTATCTAGACCTGTAGCTGTCCTGACATCAAGTTTATCTAATTCACTTAAAATAAATTCAGGACTTACTTTAGGTATTTTGAAGCACTCTTCTTTGCTAAATTTTGAGAAATATGCTCATTTACTTAATCACTGGAGAAACTTTCATGAGCTGTGAGATCCACAAGTGTTTCGTTTATATTCACAAAGTAATTTTTATGTGCATTTGCAATTTCAAGAGGTTCTTGCTGAATATCACCTCTGTTTTCTTTAATACTTACATCAAAATGGCAGCTTACTGAAGATTTGCCCTTCAAGTCAATAAAAGTTTTCCAAAGTTTTCTAGGGTTCTTTTTCATAATACTACAGTATCTGATACTTTAGTGAAATAGTAAGTTTTCCTTGCATTCAGAATCATTGACTTGGCTCTGTTTCTCCATAATCTGTAACTGTCAGTATCTTTTATTTGATGAAATCTATCCCTTATCTTAAGAGCATTCAGTATAACACCAGTAATCTAACTGGGTTGATTTTGTTGCTGGACTCTCTTGAAATTAATAGTCAGGGTGTTCAGTGTGTCAGTAAACATACCTATCCAGATATCAAGAACATCTGATGAATCAACAAAATATTTAATTATTGACCAAGAAATATCTTTCAGTTCACTAAGGAATATAAGTCCATTGAATCTTTTAATTATTGGATACTTGATACATTTGTGATAATAAGGTATACATTTTTTACTTAAATTTTCGTGTACAGCATTTAGAATAATGATCACTAATGGCATAGTGGGAAAGGACACTTTTTATACTATTGTCAGCATTGTTAGTATATATGTGATCAATTAGTGTTTTAAATACCTGTTTCTCTAGTGGGTACATGAATCAGCTTTGACTGGTGTCATAAAGCAAACTGTAATTGAAGTCACCTACTGAACAGACTTCTTTTTCCTGTATATACAATTTTTCAGATCTATATACACACATCATATTTGGACATTATGCTTCATTTCTAGCCAAATTATTTCCATACCATAGTTTCCTCAGGATCAGAAGTCCACCGCCCTTCTGGAAAAGTCAGTATGTCCTTAGAAAACTATAGTTAGAAGTGTTAAGTTCATCATGAAAAAGTTCTTATAGAATGGTCACTGAATGCAAATTATCAATTACTGAATTATTTCCTGAAAGAAGCAAATTGATTTCATCTAGTTTTGGAAAAATATCATGGATGTTCAAATGGATAATTTTGAGACTCTTTTCCTTAAGCTTTGTATCCAAAGGAGAAATGTGGATATTAGCCAATTTCGAGGACTCTATATGCTATGACCTATTACCTTCGATTTAAAAAATGAATACAACTGAATAAAAGGTATCCAAGCCACAAAAATCTTCATACCTTAACATATGCCAATCACTTCAGAATGAGCAATCCAACGAATGATTTATACTGTATTGTTATGATGCAATGCATATTCTTATAATTATTTAATTATTGCTATATTTCTGTTCCTTCTACATATGACATAAATATAGCCTGTATCTTTGCAATGCATATGATGACAAAACTATAAAACTTAATACAATGTCTCTTCAAAGAATTTTTCAAAAACCCAATTGTATTTGTTGTATGCTTGTTTGTGGTACACTGAATTTAAAGTTTTAAAAATAACATTACAATGACATTGAAACCATTTTGATGTTTAGACACATTCAGGAACTCAACAACAAATATGTTGATATTATTGATTCAGAGTCAACTATCTACACAAATATAGTTTAGAGAAAGGAAGTAGTCAAATAATTTTGCAATATGTTTTCCACAGAATGCTGTCTTGCCTGCTATGATGCAAGCAATACACCTGAAATTCAAGCATATTAAAGTACACACTTTTGACATATACCAATGCTGAACAAAATATTTAATATTAGAAAGCCTGATGCAGAAGAAATATGACAGTGAAATCTCCAATATAGAAAATAATATTGTTCATGAACCTGCTACTATGATCACTGCCAGTAAGAAAAGAATACCTGTTTCTTCATTCTCAGGCAAGACAATAATTTGTTCTCAACACAATAAACCTTTAGCTGGTCTGCAAAACTAACTTGTGTCTCTTAGCCTAGTTTAAACAGATTCATCCATGTTTGTAAACATGAGTTTTCATATACTGTTGATCTGTAGATATCTCAGTCCTCCATATGTATCCTACTGCATCCTATGAAAACAAAACTTAAACAACTTTTAATAAAAATCCAACCTACCCATTGTCAAATTCACCCATGCTTTCTAAAAGGAATTCCATTTTTTCCTGTCTGGTCATATCATTCCATAAAGCTATGTCACTAAACTTGTGTTTGGTGTCCGAATGTACCTAAAGCTGTTCAAATAACCAGTGTTGTAATGGTGCTGGATCCATTTCTTCAATCATCAACTTTATTTCCTCTGCTTTCAGCTTGGCCTCATGTTTTACTACAACTTAAATTTAAAGGACATTCTTGGAATATTCGACGATGTATTTTTTTTCTTTTTAATTGATTCAATTTATATTGCAAAACAGAGCATACAAAAACTGTTTATTTGCATAATAAAATAAACGACAAAAGTGTTTGATGACAAAGTTAACTCTACATGATTATCATACTTCTTTTGGGCATTTCACACTCAGCATCAATTGGCAATATTTACATATCAACTCAGAAGGGGTACCATCAGGATTTAATAATAATTTCAGCTGTATGTGAAAATAAGAAGAAATGTATTTGGGGAGAAAGAAACAATGGAATGGTATTAATTAAAGTTTTCATCATCATATCATCATTATCTGAATAAAGCACACTAGGTTAAAAAGAAACAATGCAGACAATTTATATATAATACAATGATTTTTGTAATTTTCATTTGATTGGAGCTATTTGGTTTTATTTTACCAACAAATCTGATGTGAATAGGTCCTTCTTAACCGAGTTATTAAATTCAAAGAAAATATCTAAAGTCTCAGAACGAATCATGTTAATAAAATAAGAAATATTAAGTTTTATAATTCAGATTAGTATGAGCTGAGAACCTCCCCTCTTATTTCCCCTCTTCCATCTTCAATTTATTATTATTATTATTATTATTATTATTATTATTGTTGTTGTTTTTGCTCATGTTAATATTATTGTCCAAACCTGTGTTTATGATTCTCTTGCTTTGATTACTGTTTTAAAGCAGCTAAGACTTGTTAATATAATTAGATGCTATTGTTGCTGTAGTTCTTGTTGTTACTGTTGTCACTGATATCACCCAAGATATTAAATACTGCGAATAACTGACATCATGAGCAGTTCTGATTACTACTGTGTAATGATTTTATGTAGAAAACTTTATCTTTATGAAAATATATCCCATTTATCACTTGATGGTGCATGTCCTATAGAGAATGAAGAAGTGAATAATTAGAATGATTTTCAATGTGAAAAAGCCCACAAAAAGAATTGTCTATTATTTGTTGCTTATGAATATTTTTCAAAATATGAACACAGATGTTTCAGACTTCATGATTTCTTACAATACTTTAGTGTGTTACACCTCTTGACATCAATAAAGGCAGACATTGACTTTCTAACTCCTGTTAATTTATCTGGAGTGTCATCTTGTCATTTTAAGTAATCATGGAAATTATTGTGAATATAAATAACTCCTGAATCATCTAAATTGGACCAGCAATGCCCTTTACCTTGAAGGAAAGATAGCAGGATGAGTCCCATCACAGCCACGAGTGATTTTGTGATGGCAAAACCATTTCAATATCTGGCTCTCCAGAGAGATACACCGGGAAAGACTGTCCTGTCTTACCTCGGGTGTGGCCTCGGGATAACAACTGTCGTCTCCATCCTGGTGAACTCACAGATGAACCAGGAGACACATCTGCACCCTTCATTGGGGTCCTTTGCTCCTTCCCAATTGACGGGTCAGGTGTTGGAGGAGGAACAAGCTTGGAAGTTTAATAAAGGGTTGAAGGAAGACTACTATTGCCTTCCCCCAGACTTGTCTTTGAAGCCTTCTGGTGCTGAGGACAAGAAGATTCTCTCCAGACTGGGGACATCTTTAGGGACCTCATCTCATCGAAATTTTCTGCTGTTTACATAATTTCTAATTGCCTGAGAGCTTACACAAAACATTTTCCTGGGTCAGGAGTTAGCCAGGCAACAGAAAGAATGGTCTATTTACCATTTTATGCTTATCTGATTGTTTTCTAATTATGCAATGGAGTTTATTTTTGAATTAAGCAATGGAGTTCATTATCTGGCTTGGTTTCTAAAGCCCCTCCCTTTCCTGGATTCGTGTAAGTCACAAGTGGGGATATCAGCTGATGCCTTGGCTCACCTTCTGGTTAAAATCATTGATCTGGTGATGTGTGCCTCGCATACTGATCTCTTTTTGGTGCCCTCCAATCTTTTCAAGGAGGAATCTAATCCAGGTCTTCTGCTGATCCAACACACTGCGATGACCCAGTAGCTTAAACATAAGTTTTCTCTAGGTCTGGAGTTAGTCAGGCAGCAAAATGGATTTTATGCCCACACTTATACTGCTGGTATTTGCCTCAAACTATCATGTTCATACTCCTGCTGGGCCCATTAAACTTCCCTCCCCTCCTACTTCTGACTCAATTGAGTTCAGGTGGGGATATTAGCAGGATCCTGGGCTCACCTTGTGGCAAAAAGCATACAGCATAAAGCCAGCACTTTCCAGATGATTGCTTCACATGCTGATCTCTTTTCAATCCCATAAAGGAGGGATCATTAAGTCCATCAGTACTTTGCTGGAGGCCATATTAAACACATTACATCATACGCTCCCAGTGTTGATGATGCTCTCTGCAAGTTTCTTCACCTCAGCAGGGATAATGCTTTGGAAACATATAGGGTCTTTCTGGACCACATCAAAAACCTTTTAACGTCCATACAACTTGAGTTGGAGATGTTTCTAAGAGGCCTAATCCCCTCCATAATATCACAGGATTTGAGGGATCAGCAACAAATGTCCTTAGTGGCATCTTTGGGTCTGTCAAAACAGGCCAAGAAGTGCTCCTTCCCTAACTGCTCCATGGGACTTGCTTGCAGTGTCAACAGTCTCCCAAACAACTGCAGTTCAGGTCTCCTTCCTGCCAATAGTTCACAAGGAAAAGTGGACATAGAGGGCAAGGAAAAAAGTCTTTGGACTCCCTCCCCTTCTCTAAGGCAGTAGGGGGTCGACACTAGGGAGTTCCAAACTCTCCTGCAGTATCTTTCACTTCCCACCATCTTAGTAGGTGCATGTATAGCCCTTGTTTCAGGGTTTGGTTCAGCATAACAGACAATGTGTGGATCCGTTCTACTTTACAGCTACCAGTTTGTTTAATCAGGAAGTCTTGACCTATTATAATGGATCCCCATCTTCTTTTACCTGTCAAAACTGGCACAGTTAGTGGAACAGGTATACACCTTCATGAAGAAGAGGGCAGAAAAGAAGGTGGAAAATGATCAGACTCTAGATTTCTATTCCCAGCTCCTTCTTGTGTTGGAGTAGAGGCAGAAAATTTCAGTTCATTATCAACTTTTCCTATCTAAACGAATGTCTTCAGGAAGAATACTTCATGATGGAGACTAAAGCCTCAGTCAGAAATGTCATGAGGCTCCATGAAAGGGCATTCTCCATTGTTCTTCAGGATGGTTACCTTCACATTTGTAACTTGCCACACAGAAAATACCTCTGGTTTTGTTTTGACTACAGGATATTTTAGTTACAAGCTCACCTTAGCTCGACCTCAATGACTTATCAGGGTAATGGAGATTGTAGCAACCCACTAGGGGCCCCAGGAATGCTCATCCTGTTATTTTGATGACTGGGTGATGAACTATGTCTTCAGAGAATTTCTTCCGAAAAACTTGTACCTCTGTTAGATGACTGACTATTTTCTTGGTCTTTTTCTTAAGCTAAAGATGTCATCCCTTCTCAGAACTTTGTATATATATATATATATATATATATACACACATGAATTTCCACAGTGGTCTACAGAGGACTTGTGTTCCACAGGATAGAATAAATTAACTTTTTTGCCTCATAGTGACTCTTCTGACCAAGACTGTGTCTGATCACATTTGTCTCTACTTCCTGGGAACTCTGAGCTTGGTTGTGGGCCTTGTAGCCCAAGGGAGAGTTTACATCTGACAAAGCCAGTTTCTGCTGCTAGCAAACTGGAGGCTGTGCAAGAACCCACTATCAGCACAGATCCTGCTGGGATCTGATATTTCAACCATTTATATTGGCAGCTAAACCAGGGCTGCATTCTGAATAGAGACCCAATTCGCACCCCTAAATGTCACTCCTTTCTGTAAACAGACACATCAGATTCAGGAGCAGGTGCTCACCTGGACCCAGAGTTGGTAGTTTAGGGTTTTTGGTCTCATGAACAAGCAACCCATTATATCAGTAACTTGGAAATGTGGGCAGTGTTCTTAGCCTTATAGATATGTGTCAGAGGCATAATGTGTTGTCGAGTCATGGTCACCTCAGACAACTTGTCAGTGCTGGTGTACCTCAGGCATCAGACAGGTACATGTGCTCCTTCTCTTTGTGTTAAAAGCATGGAACCTCCTCAGATGGGTATCTGTGATGGAGATATCTCTCTAGTCTGCCACATTCCAGGCAAGAGGAATATCCTGGTGAACAGTGTGTCCTCATAGGAAGATTCCCTGTTTCTTACCTGCTCTGATATCCTGAACTCCAGATCTAAATCAACAGAGGAAAGTATTTAATATGCTGTTACTAAGGAGTCAAACTAAATGTATATGTTCTTTTCGATTCTGATCATCCAATACCAATCAGAGAAGAGAATAATTAGCTTGGACAGGGGAATAACAGTTCTATTAAAGGATAAACATTGCCACAGTTGCAGGTAAGTATTTCATAATTAGGGGTAAAGTGATAGACTACTGACTACCTGCTAGTTGTCAGTGATTTTAATTCAGCCTTGTAGGCCATTGCAGGGTGTTCCATTTGATCAGATGTAGAACTCATTTTGGTCACTAGGCAATTTGTTTTTCGCTGCATGAATGCTTTAGAGAGCATCTTATTTCATGTCATCACTTAAGTCTGAAGGGCATTAAGGTGTTATCTTCAAAACAGAATAAATATTGCAGTCCCCACCTGCAAGGAAAATCATATCTAGAACATCTGAACATCAAATCCATCATATTGTACTTACTGCAGATGCAAAACAACAATATCTGCAGCCAGATGCATTCATTTCTATCAGTGAAAAGGAAATTTTTTTTATAACATCTGCTTATACAAATTAAGATAAGGTGACTATAACTCATGCAGATTAAAATCTGCTTCCTCATCGATTCTGTGCCAATGTTTGTTTTATCATGTCATCATGTTCAGTCACTGATTACATATATCAACATAAAAGGAGACATTCAAAACATGTTCCCCATGTATGATTTAAGTACTTTACAAATCATTTAATAGCCACTTTTGTGTGAAGCTTATCTGTTGCATTATATCTATCTGGCTCAAGTATTGATGTAATGCTTCCATTGTGTCACGTGGTGAATAAACTACAGTCCGTTTTGAATGGTGGTTATTGTTTTACTCTGGACTTGAACAAACAATAACTACCAATCAGAATTGAATGTAACATATTTCATTGATTGACACACCGGAAGTGTAGCCTTCAAATTCAATCTAAGTAGACAGCGTATGAAACATCAGAGAACTTCACATAAAATTTGGTTATGAAATGGTCATTAGAATATTTAAATCACACATGAGGAACAAGTCTGTGTAGTGAAAGCCTTCAACTAATTAGCTTTGAATTATCACTTGACAGTAAAAGTAATCAGATATTCCACACTGGACTGGAACTGATACACACCAACAGATGGTTTATGTAAAGTGTTCACTAGGGTTTAAGTTCCATGGGAAAATTACTTTCAAGGCAGTCTTTACTCCCCTTCCTAGCTGTACCGATGTCTTGTATTTAATAAATAGTATAGAACGCCTTCTGCAGTTATTCTTCAATAACAAATAACATTACATGGTGGCAGCGGTAAAAATACAGGATTTAAATTATCAGAGTTGAAAATGGCTTCATTTCAATTTACAAATCCAGACAAATTTGGCTTTTCGAGACCTGAAATTTGGGAAAAGTGGTTTTAGCGCTTTGAGCGCTTTCGTCAAGCGTCTGGACTTAGTGAAAAAGAGGAAGAAATTCAAGTAAATACCTTGATTTATTCCATGGGAAGTGAGGCTGATGACATTTTGTCTTCGTTCAGCCTGACAGAGGAAGATCAAATTAAGTGGAAGCCTGTGACAGATTCGTGCGATATTTCATTCCAATGAGGAATGTAATCTTTGAAAGAGCAAAATTTAATCAAAGAAAACAGGAAGAGGGAGAAACAGTGGACAGTTTTGTTACAGCTATCTATGTGTTAGCAGATAATTGTAATTT
>JAECUM010033692.1:0-20299 GCA_016617855.1 Megalonaias nervosa
CCTCCTCTTTCTCTCTCTCTCTCTCTCTCTCTCTCTCTCTCTCTCTCTCTCTCTCTCTCTCTCTCTCTCTCTCGCTCTCTCTCTCTCTCTCTCTTTTCCTCTTTTTGTACCTGTATTTGTCTCTTGTTGTCCTCTTTCTGAAGCTCAAGCTGTCTTAACTCGATGTCATTCAACTACTGTAAATTCAGTTCCATAACTTGCTAATGATAACCAGATGGAAACTCAGTAATCAAATCCAAATCACTTCTATCCAAAAGCATTCTTTTCTACCAAATATTCGACCAAACTGTATTTTATTTCTTGCTTCTTTAAAGAAGGTTTTCCCTCAAACAGATCATATTTTGTGTAAAGCTGGAGCAATTCATCCTCTTCGAAGAGCCTAACCGTTCCTGGGTAGGATTGGAAGTAAAGTTCTTCACTTTAGATGATATTGTAAAAGCTTTTTGATTTCAAAAAAAAAATTTAAAATGTCGAATAATACCATGGACTTAAAAAATTTCAAATACAAAGTGAATTTAATTTCAAAAACAAAGTTTTCTGAATATTTAGAGAAATTTGTATCCCAAGGACGAGCGCCCAATTTTATATTACTATTCAATGGTATTAAAATAAGTAATAGAAAAGAGTGAGAACCAACCAAGTATTTTAAAATTCAACAATAATATTTTTCCCAAGAAAACATTTCCAAAAATGCAAAAATAACTTGCGGTATTGCAAACTAGGACCCAAATAATCCTAGAATTTCTAACATAAGTCCTAATAAAGTTCGGAATAAACTTTAGTGTTAATCCAACATAAATCCAACGCTGCAAGTGTTTATGTGCCTGTGATGGCCCGAATCATGGTGATGTGCCAAATTTGTTTTGCTGAGTTACAATAATACAATCCAAAAATATATCCTTATTTGAAATTTCACTATAAATCCAAGTCTCTATTTGTATTAATTTTATTTTTGAGCATTTTGTATTTCCAGAGATATAAATAAATTCCAGCCCAGATGATTTACTGGACACAAAAATAACACAACTGATTCTGCTAAGATCTTGCAGCACAAATGATTAATTTTTCCAGAAACAAGATGATATAGTACTCTATCTGACCTCAGGTCATAATTAGTATTTTCTAAAATAAAACTGTTACCTAATGGAAAATTTCACTCTAGAAGGTTCCAAATGTTTACAAGATAATACCTGCGTTATAAGAAGATCTGTTACTAAAATTATAATGAAGAACATGGAAAACACAATTTCCTTGACTCAGACCAAGTTAAATATGTTGACAGGGTCAAGTCCAAAATACAATTATTTATAACATATAATAAATCAGAATAAACATTTTTTAAAAAACTAAGAAACAATGCAAAATAAGTATACATAAAACTATTACGTAATACCTAATACTTTGACTTAATTCACAATACCCTCGTCGTCGTGACAGCTGATTTCCTGCAGAAAATAGTAAGTCTATGTAGTCGTTTGTCATATAGCTGACAGTGTTCGGTAGCATTCAACAGTACGTGATCCATGGGGATATTTAAGCAGCTAATAAAACAAGAGGCGTAGACTCGTAACACCCTTACTGTATAGTTTATTATGCCTATCACAATGTGTTGGTTTTTTATATGGTATCTATGGTCTTCATGCGGTAAAATAAAATTACTGCTTATTAAATTAACTCGTATTGTTGTTGTGTGATTTGAATGCATCTGCACTATGTAAGGATATTTTATGATTATTCAGATAGCAGCTTTTTTATTAGCAAATGAAGAGGTACGTCTATACTAATTGTTCAAGTATCGTACATTTCTCCCTCAAATATCGTTCTGAAGTGCAACCATATCTCGCCATCCACACCACAGTTTAGTTATTTCTATTCGAATCTCTTGTCAAAATGTTAACAATTTCGTTTCATACAATGATCAGTGAAAAATTATAAAGTGTGGCTAATTATCAATGTAACAGACGCTATATCAATAAATAGTTTTCTTAACTTTAGCATTGGACTGAGACTTATACTGAGTTTCTGAACTAGTTTATTCCGAAGCCCATTTATCTAAGATAAACGGTTGAATAATATCTACATATGCTTCGTATATGAAATTGACTTTTCTTTCTCGTGTAAATGGATCTTCTATGTGCTGTTTTTCCGCTTTAACATTTAATTCTTTCTTCATTTTTTCTCTCTAATCTGCTTTATTCCTCCATTATATACCATTTTATACTAGTTGAATTAAAACATTGTTTGCTTTCCAGATATTTTGTATCTCATTTTGTTTTTGTTTCATACGCATAACTTTTTTAAAACTAAAATGAAAATGTACAAATGAATGTATCTTCACAATGTAAATATCTGCACAATATAAACTTAATCCGGGAGGTACAAGAAAAGTTCTTCCTGTATCAACTGATATTGGTTAATTATGGTATAATTCCTCGCAACATAAGGTTTAATAGATATTCGAAAATTATGTAGGAAAATTAATGGAAATGCAATGGTGTAGTACGACAAGCGCATGTGCTATTGGCACGGTTGTAACGGTGGATATACCTTCACTGAAGTCAGTTTGAAAAAAGTTTTAATATTCGTATAAGTGATTTAGCATTCGAGTGGTTTTCACTCCGTTCTATTTTACTGAAAAATTGCATAGACCAGCAAGCTTTGACGCTGTATTAGTGTCTCAGCTTACTTGTTATATAGTGGAAATTAACTTGATCGTTTCAAATGTTATCTCATTTTATTTTCTTCTGTAATTTTCTTTTTAGCACTTTAATAGAATTATGCACAGCCTAGTTTCCTTTCACATTTTCTTCTGAATATTTTCTTATCTACGGGTGTCCTTTTAATCAAATGTGCATGTTTTAACCTTAACACTTTTCCATGTATACCATTCTGTTATTTTATTGGTGGTTTTTAGTTTTACATTTACTTCTTTTTCCTCTGATTTTCTGAGCAACATACAGTTTCATTCTGTGTATATTTTATCCCATTCATTCTCTACGTGGCCATCCTCTGCGGTGGTCAAGAGATCTGAGAGTGTTTTGGTTGTAAATACTTGAGCTTTCCAGGGACTATAATGTATGTTTGTTTGTGTGAGTGTGTCTGTTTGGGAGTTTTAATTTTTAAATATGTGTGTAGGAAATTTTCAGTAGTTTCTAACTGAGGCTTTAAAATTATTATTCATTGACATACTTATTTATTCAATGGGTAAAGATGACTCATAAAAATAAATCTTACTATTCAAATATTTTTATGGTACAGAACTATTTGTTACTAAACTACTTTTTACATATATTTTACCAATACAATCTTGCATTGTAAGTGGTGAAGAGGGAGTAAATGAACAAACATTATGTAAATTTTAAACGGATATTGTGAGGTCTCAAAGCAGTGGCTTTCCAAAGATATTCCTCAAGTAAGACCGCTGATTTTTATTCTTAAATTTTAAAAATGACTTCCCTGATACAGTCAACATCATCTATGGTGGTATAAAGAAACTATTATTGATAACAAACGTATTTAAATAAAAAGTTTAACTAGCATGAGCAATGGTAAAATATAGGAAGACTGAATACATTGTTTGGCATATATACGTCTAGTGTGCAGGTAATTACAGAATACATGGCAGAATGAAATCGACGATTTACTGTTTCTGAATATGATAAACCAGCTGCGCAAGACACATATCAAGCATGCTCAGGCCAACCTTGTCTTATAAATAGCTAGTGGAGGGTGATATTTTTTACCAGACGATATGTTACCTTGTTATCAATGAATGAAGTTAAGTGCAAGGCCATATGTGATTTTGTTGTTGTTTTGTGGTTTAATTTCATTTCTCGCAGCATGATAGGGTGCAGTCTGATGCTTCACCCTCTAAGAAGGTACCCAGGGCCGACCTCTACTTTCTGCAGCACGAAAAGGCTGGGCGATACACATACAAATATGGGCTGATCGTGGTTGATGTCGTAAATTGTTACAAGGAGGTCGAGCTGCAGCTTAACTCAGGTATGAAGGTTATAGGTGCAGGGCGTGAGGCGGGGAAACAGCAACCTCATCAGCACGCAAGACATTGGGAGAGGGCCAACCCGTGCTCTAGCCGAGCGGCTGTTGGGACACAAGTAGTCCAGGAGATGATGTTTGCTGAAAGCGAGACTGCAATGCGTAGCACCGAGACTTGGAGGCTGCTTGTCGTTGTGGCGGCCATAAATGGTGAGATAAAGCGGTTCACAGGTTAAAGACCTATTGATAGCATTTGTGCTACAACTGTTCCGGTTACGCTTGATTCATCAGTGATGTGGCCACATGGTCTGCATTAGAAACGCTTGCCCTCAGATACCTCCGTGCGGTACTTATATGCACCGGGGGAACTGGAAGGAGGAGGACAACTTTGTGCTACTAACCATGCTTATTCTAAGGTGTAGAGAGTGCGGTTGTTACGACGAGCTCTCCTGAACCAAATTATCTGCTTAGTCTCAGCTGTGCGGGGCATAAACGAGATTTTGTGCCGGAATAGCTGCAGATTGTGTCCCTTGACACGTAACTTTCATGAGGCAGGCTCCTCAGTCAAGTCAACATATTTGTCGCCAAGGTCATGGAATCTATCTTACATGTCCTCTTGACCCAGTCATTCCCGCTGTTACAGCAGAAGAATCGTTGCCATCGCCCTCTTGCGGTTGTACCTCATACAGAGCAACCGCAACCTCCAATTGCCATTAGATTGACTCATGGTGTTATCCACAATGAACTGCTGGTTTTCTTTAGGTTCGCAGTCACAGTGCATTTTGGTGTTTCACGTAGCACTGCGGTTATTATGCTGCTGCTTGTGGTGGAGTACGTCATCAACCTTGAACAGTTCTTATAGACAACAAAAGTTTCTTTTGGATAACCTGACTGATATCCTTCTCGGAAAAGACATCAATAGCGCAATGACACGCTCGAACCGAGACAGGTATTCCATGCAGGACAATGCCATATATGCGAGGTTGGACCATTGAAAGTGATCGTGGACAAATTCATACCTTGTGAGTGGTGTCGACGGTAAGCTCCTGGGAGATGTGCACAGTGATGAGATAACAAAAACTCCAATCTGCGATTTTCACAGCACGTTGTCCTGTGGGTGGTATACCAGAGATACTATCGTGTCCGGAAAGTGCTTTTCATGGTGCTGCTTGGCCATTTTCCTCACCTTGATTTGTTATAACCAACCAGCGCGATTGGGACCCAACCTCGAAATGCCGAGAAGTGCAGGGTCTCTGGTATGGGGAGCCTATTGTGGATAATCAGCTTCACCTCCCTATACCCTGATGTGCGTTAGGTCCTGCTGTTGTAAATATCACCGCTAGCGATATTCCTTAGAATTATAGCTCGCTTGAGCCTTTTGCAAGATTGACCACAACGGCCTAAATTTGAGGTCACTGTCCACATAAGGGGCCGAAGTCCTCGATAGGAAACGTGCAGTAGAGGTACATGACACAGTAGACCTCAAACTCTTGCTTGGTTTCTCGAAAGCTATGTTACCGATCCCGGTTCGAGTTTCTTGAAATACACTCAAGATAAGGATCTACCTGGTCAAGATAAAAAGAGTTTAGGGTTGCTTGGGCTTGATGACGCTAAGACCGGCAAAGTAATTCCCCCTTCTTTTTCTGCCTGCGCTAACGCTAACTACTTCGCCTCGGCTTCCCGTCCATAGACACTGCTCTCTGCGTATCCGCCTTAAAATTTGCAGGCTTGGCGTAAGCCATCCACAATCGTTCGAGTCGCTCCTGCAGTAACTGTAGCTCCTTCCTGCTTCTGGGATAAGAAGGCTGGATCCTCGTCAGTGCTTCATACTGTCTGCGTATCGCTCTGGCCTTATTGGCACGTGCCATGTTTTGCAAATTGGAATGCCGTTCGCCTTCAGGATTTTTAAAAATAAAAATTAATTATATGTGTAATTGTACCACTCTATATCCGGTAGGCGTCAAAACTCCTCATCGATAATATTTATTTTCTCCTTAATTTATTCCGGTAGATCCTCCCTTGCATGGTTCACTCTTACTCAGACCCCATACAAGCGTTAAGTGCCTCTCATCTGTGAATCCACTGAGAATGAATGTCATAAAATTTGTTTATATAGCTTTCATTCCTTGCTTCCGTGTAGTATCCAAAAACATTTGTTGGTACCAACGTTCATTTTAGCATATGTGTACACAGTAGTTTCTCAAATAAGATTGTGTATTATTGAAAACAACACTTTAATTGCTCACAAGAGCAGAGTATGTACGATACAGAATGTTATTCTTTAACTACTGCAGCTATTCATAATTTTGACTCTTGGGAATTGTTAATTTGCTTCTTTTATGAGTTTCTAATTTCATTCACATTAATTAAATACGTACACGAGACGCTTAAGACTGAACATGAAAACTGATTGAAATAAAGAAAATAAAGCTCTACAATGGATCCAAAGAACTGGATCCATTAAGGCAAATCTGACATGCTGACTGACCAACCAACATAAATTGAAGGAGATGGCAGACAAGATGATTTCTTCTCTCTCTCTCTCTCTCTCTCTCTCTCTCTCTCTCTCTCTCTCTCTCTCTCTCTCTCTCTCTTTGTCTGACAGTTTTACCATCTTCGGTAGAGGGGGATGGAGGGGTGCGGTCATCAAAACTTGTGTCGTGAGCACAGTAATGACACTGAATGAACTACGTCTCACCTGACTATCCTATAATAATGAAGGGATACAAGGAGTAAGCCGACATTCAAGAAATATATTATTACGACCACGTAATTTAATTACTTGTGTGTAAAAATTTGAATTCTTTTTATTTCATTTCTGTATCGTTATATTTTATTTTGGTGATGATTATGTTCACGGGACATGATATTTTTGAAAGAAACAACCGGCGTAAACGATTGGTTGTGGCCAAGGTCATTTTTCTAAACATTTGTGATTATATCGTGTACTGCGATTGTTGGATGTTGAAATAAACACTTAGGTCCCTGTGAAATAGTCAGAGTCGTTCAGAGTCGTTTTATACCTTGAACAACAAGGTATATTTTTTCTTGTGCTGGAAAGAGTTTATATTTCTTTACATCTGTAGAGCTCGAGATGTGTCTTGTTATAGATGACAGCTTAGGAGTTCATCTACTTTTTAAATAATATTTTTTTTTCCCTGGAGAACTACACAAGTGGTTTAGGACAAAGACATTCAGTGAAATTGATTCTAAATTGGAACTGAACAGTACAAATTATGGTTCAACGTGAAATTCTGGACATTTGTGTAAAGACTTCATATGACGTCATCATCCCCCATCTTGGAACGAAATTGAGATTCAAACTAAATTCAGTTAGAACTGTTATTGATAGGACTTATATATTTTTACAATTCTAGGACAAACGTTTGGATTTTCTTCACAAATCGTAAGTCCTATTTCCTATTTTCACTTTTTCACCGTGTTTTCTAGGAAAAAAAATTATTTTTGTTAAAACTTACAAAGCTTGTTGTCTTCACTCTTTTCTTTTGTTACTTTTAAACGAGCCGTTACGTAACAATATATATTTTTCTCAAATAACCCAGCGTTAAAGATGAATAATTTTGTTAGTGACATGAATGTTCCCAGTATCTTTAAACACTGCATAAAGATAAATGGTGTTGCATGCATCGCATTATGTCAATAGATTCTGAATGTTAGTTGACAGCTGAATGGGGGACATGTCTATAAATATCAAGTTATATAAATATCAAGTTACCATAAGCATTTTGAACCTTTTCGGGGGAGGGGGCTTTAGTCTCCCAATTTTCTTCATGGTCCACGATGTATCTTGTTTCTTCGGACCTGTGTACTTTGGCGTTTCCGTATATGACCTATGCAAATCTGTACCTAAGAAACGATTTTTGTATTCTGTTCCGTAAGTGCCAGTTGAATCCCCTGAGCATGCTTTGTTGGATGTAAACAAACATTTTATTACACCTATCTTGATAAAAACGAAAGCGTTTAAATCATTCCTAAGTTCAAAAGGATGTCACTGCGGTAGACAGTCATACATAACAAATCAGTTTTCTTTTCTTAGCTGTCACTGCAATAGATAGGCATAAATATCAAATCTTTTTTAAAACATAAGACTGAATGCTTTGTTTAAATTGATTGTCTGACATCATGAAAGATATAACGATATATTAAGACGAACTCACTCCCATAACTCGTATTTCATATTCAAAATAACGTTGACGGTATTGTGTCAGCTGGTTGCGTGACATTATGAAAAATATAAAGATCTATCCAAAAGGAACCCACTCCCGGAACTCCTCCATATTAAAGAAATTATAACTGCGCAATATATATGTGTGCGTGTGTATTTGCACCATTGTTTCTATCAGAGATTCATAGCTGCAACCGCAAAGCGTCAGCTGTGATGCATTTGAATTTCACCTGACAGACGTTCCATTCCACCAATAAAGGGCATTTTCGTACTTTTTCAATTTTAGTGAAATTCATATTTTGCTAAATATATATTAAATGAAAGAAATATGCATTTGTCTCTTTTTTCTTGCTGAAAGTATTTTTTGCAAGATATTTCGAATGGCTTAACGGATATCAGTCTATGCATTTTTCCTTTTATCCCAGAACAGAAATTTGGCTAAAGTAATATATAAGACTGGGATATCCTAAGAGTGAAAGTAAATAATTTATTTACTAATTTTTCAAACCAAAGAAATGAAGATAATAATAATAAGAAGAAGAAGAAGATGCTGTTCGACCATGTAGACAACTATGTGATTATGTGCTTGTTGGTTTGGTACACAGAGTGAATACTTGTAAACTATCTTTCCGAAAACTGTGCACATACATTCTCAGAAGGAGGAAGCTTAATATAATTTATAGGGATTTTGGTTACAACCCTTAGGTCGCGGTCCTCCGGAAAAAGATGGTTTGGGCTGTTAGTTGGACTCCAAACATGCAATAAAAACAGTCTCGTGATTGGCCATGGTGGTCCACGGACGACCTTTTAACATTGTACCTGTAAAAGTCTATCCGCAAAAGGACGGTCATTACTGATTTCTGCACCAGGGGTTCCTGTGTGCGTATCAAAGGATAAATGTACACAAATGTCAATATCAGACTTACATTTCGAAGTATTTTTAAGTCGAACTTAAGATATGAAGCCACACCAAGAGGCCGTATCGTATGTGATAGATTGTGCGTTATGATCCTTATTGTGTGTGTGTGTGTGTGCGTGTGTGTGTGTGTGTGTGTGTGTGTGTGTGTGTGTTAATAGCATGCATAGAAGAGCTTGAAGACTTACGATGGCGAACCATTTTACATTATAGTTTTTTTCATCATTACTTTAAATTTCGATTCGCATGGAAGCCATTTGAAACACATTATAATACATTTTGGCCAAAACAGACATTTTTCTACTCAAACGGATACCATGGATTTTATTATTTTCTTAGTTCAGCTGTTCTTCTTTTAATTCAAGTGTACATGGATGAAATATTTGGCCATATTATATTTATGTAATTGCTCTTATTTATGGAAAATACATGTTCCATTTCTTAGATATTTTATGTTGCACAAGATTTTAAGTTCAGAACTCTAATATTTAGATGCAAATATAGATATCACGTGGCATATACACATTTCTTTCATATCACACTAATCGTAATAAGGAAACATCGCTTAAACAGATTTCCATTGCAGCTCTTGATCCAACTCGAGAGAGAGAGAGAGAGAGAGAGAGAGGGGGGGGGAGGAGAGTGAAGAGGTTTGCTTGATGTGTGCGTTGCTTATACTGGAATTAATAGTATGGTATGAGGAAAGTCTGTTAATGTAAAATGTATGTATTTGTTAGTCTGTAATCTATGTGATAGTAGCAAACAGTTTTTTTTTATTACTAAGACTGATGAGACTGAAAAGAAACATCATTACCCATATGAATGACGTATGCGTATGCATTCATATTGTCTGAAAGGTTCGATAAAGATATGCAGTTCGAACATTAACAATCAATTTTTTGTATCTGTTAGTATAATATAAAATTGCCATTTCAATTTCTTGTCGACTGCATGGTTAAACGTGCCCACTTCCTCTACACACACACGCAGACACACACAGAACATGAAGGCTTTAGGAACTTGTCAAATCTGGGTTTGCACGGATTTTGCGATGAAAATCTCAAAGAGTGAAGATATGGTTACATATTCAGGCACACAATATTTTACACAATACTAGGTTTTATTAATAAGCCCTTTTGATTTTAATTTACAGCTCAAGATTAGTGTGTTATTGTAACAGTTGTTGTTGTTGAAAAATTAGTTACTAGGAGCGATTTATTTTAAATATGTTAAAATTAAATTGAAAAAAAAAATGATAAAAGGAGTGTGAGTGTATAAGTATCATTTGATTATGAGAATTGAAACATTTAAAATAATTGTGTAGGTTCAAGATGGATTTATACAAATTTTCTCTCATTAGCAATATGTGGCGGTCTGGAGACAAATATAGCAATGGAAACAATAGGAATTTAACATTATATCCTCGAGTTTGAAAAGTGACAAATATGACTCTCTGGCTATAAAGGAATATGCAAGTTATTTTTAACACAAGATTTTCCATTGTCACTAGCAATGGAGTTTGGTCTTGAGTGCAAACATGGAACTCTGACGGACAACGAGAAATACAATGCAAAAGTGAACATGATGCTTGATAAAACTACTCCTATTAACCAACCCAATGAGTCAAAACCCAACTCGAAAGTTTAACTCAAAGATATATGACAATGATTACAGAAACCAAGTGTACATTATAAAAATCCACTCGACAAAATGTTCAAGAAGCTACACAAAAGGAATGGAACATCAGGTGCAATCCTGCTTAACCAATGTCTCAGTTAGCTTCGTACAATTGATGCTGTGTTTTTCAAAACGACTTGGTTAGTTAATTTGACTCTTTAAAAAAGATTTGGGTTAGTGCGAGCTTTAAACTTCATCTTGATGCAACATGATCGAATCCTCTATGATCGCTAAAAGGCAAAGAAATCGATTTTTTAAACGAGCTCCTAACATGAATATGAAAAGACATTCATTTTTTCATCACTGAAACTTCTGAAACTAACTCAGTGTCGTGGAATATTTTCAAAGAACCTTAAAACAACGTATGTGGAAAGATTTACACATCAACAGTCTTGTACAGATCGACGTGTTACTACGTCTGGCCAACGCTTACAATACATCGTTGGACCGAATGTGCTCTAGAAGAAGTGACATCTCAGAATGAGGTGATAGTGCATGATCTATTGTTTGGAAAGTACGTCAGGTGTATGTATGTATGTATGTATGTATGTATGTATGTATGTATGTATGTATGTATGAATGTATGTATTAAGTTATTACCTGCGATATATTGAAGTCTTACAAAGATAAAAATATTCACCTTGATTTTATTTTATTTTTACTTCAGAATGGACGCTTTAAACGGTACTAATGGGTTCCATGTTTTATACGGAGGTTCCAGTTTTATGTAGATGTCAAGCCCTTTGAAGGCCTTTGAGGTACCTCTTTTTCTTCCTGCTTGATGATTTTATGACCCAGGAGGGTATGGTACGTTTGAGGGGCGAATAATAAACATTTTATATTTTTGAATTCGGTAGTTTTACGTCTTTTCAGCATATTTGTCGCTATATCTTTCAGATATGACCAATACTGAAATATTCCACTCCGGTGACCTAGTGGTTACAGCGTCCACCTCGGATGTGGGAGGTCGTGGGTTCGATCCCCAGCCGAGTCATACCAAAGACTTATAAAAATGGTACTAAGAGCTACCTCGCTTGACGCTCAGCATTAAGAAGTTAGTGTTAGGACTGGTTGGCCTTTTGTCAGGATAATGTGACTGGGTGGGATATTATGCTACATGTCTGTGTCATGATGCCCCAGTGCTAGACATCACTATAAACTGCCACACTGCAGACATCGTAGCGATATGACTGAAAAATTGTTAAAGCTACGTTAAAATTCTAAATCACACACCCAATACTGAAATACGTAATATGTCGGTCACGCTCTAACGAGTTATAGATCCTGTAAATGTTTACATAGCAGTTTACATACCATCGTTTAATCGTTGTGGTTTGGATATACTCACAGATGGCACGTCACCATAGCGAACAGACCACATATAACGCCAAAGTCATCTCGGATCAACACAGTTGTCTACGCTCGGTCTTCAGAGAAGGCCTGAAAAATACTCTTGGTGAATGCCTGGATTTTCAACACTGTATTCCGATTATCCATCTTAATTTTATTTTTCTTTGACAGACGTCTCGGTGCAGAATTTCAATTTTCGGTATGTATAATAATTTCATTCATTCATTTCAAACGTAAACTCAGGTTATTTATTTATTTATTTATTTATTTATTTATTTATTTATCTATGTGCTAATATGTCGCGATGAAGAGTACTAAAACCATACTTGGGTCGGTGTTTTGCACACACACACACACACACACACACACACACACACATTTATTTATTTTGTAATATACAGATTGATAATTTCCATATTTCGCATCATTCATATATTTCCACATGTGAAACTACACGTTTTCCCTTCTTGCCATGAGAAGTTTGATTATATGTGAGTACAAAAGTTGTACGTACAACAACCTAAAATGAATACCTTGTGAGATATAAAACATAAATAGAAAATGCCTTGCATTTCAGACATGGAAATTTATCTTTCATAATGAAATTTGACCAGACGCCTTTAGTGTCTCGTTGAAGTTATTCCCCTTACATTCTTGACAACAAAGACAAAATGCCGATGTCATGCATTACTGAATCGGACTTGCATTGTTTTCAGATAGGGTCATGTAGTTTAGAAAATGACAAAAATGTAATTTACTGTGACATATTATTTCAACCCATTCCTACAGCTTTCTTCCGTTACGTATTATATGATCAGAATATAAAAGTTAAGTGAATTTACGAAAACGGCATGGGGTGGGGGTTTTGCCAAAGTTTAATCTTCTAAATTTCCTTTCTGGAGCAAGTTTGGTTATGATAAAAAGACATTTTCTCCTACGTTAATACCGGGTATTTTTCATCTGGTGGTACTAAAAATCTCGTAAAAATATCGTATGCTTGATACCACACGATGGCATATATCTGGTATTAACGTAGGAAAGGATCTCTCTCTCTCTCTCTCTCTCTCTCTCTCTCTCTCTATATATATATATATATATATATATATATATATATATATATATATATATATGTGTGTGTGTGTGTGTGTGTGTGTGTGTGTGTGTGTGTGTTAAACCAGCTATGAATCCCTAGGCTGATCACATGTAACGAATCTTCCGCATTTTACGTATTGTTCGTCGAGGTTGTGGTTATATCAGCAGACAATGCAAATACTGCGGACTTTTAGAACAATCGAAATTTAAATTTTTGCACGGACCATTTCGTAAAATTGAGATCCAACGCTTTAAAGCCCGCCTTTATTCCAACCGAACTCAAGCATTTTATACAAAAATAAATTAAATATCATACCTACCTTTGGCATTAGAATATCCTCTAGCCTCGATCATACCAACATTGACCTTGCAATCATTCTAAATAAATTTTTTAGCTAATTATTCTTTATACATATTATTTACAATAACCCGTTGATAATGAATCTTTTTACGTTTTCTTCTTCACCGCGTTGCTTTGTTTGTCTTTTCCCCGCTCGTTGATTGTGAACCACATTTCATGCATAAATGCATAAATTATATCACCTTTTGTGGCGCTGTACAGACTTATAGTGTTGGTGCAATGTAAAGTCCTAAGAAATCGATCACCAATGCTTGGAATTTCTTCATTCCAGGTTAACTTTCTGTTTAAAATGTCTCTGTATGTAATATTATGTAAGTGGGGAGCATTACCGAAAAACTACCGTGAACATGGTTGATATTTCTATGCTTGTGTTGCTTTGTGTGTGACTCATATACGAAATATTTCAGGGATTTCTATTATGTGCGGATGCTGCTTCTTAACTGCGTATAAAAATCAGGATTTTTCACCAACACTTTGTGGTCCCATCGAATTTCAACCTACGTAACTGTCTACACATTTATTGTATTGTATAATTTGAAGAGTTTCTGTCTGTATCCTTCTTTTCCCGAAAAGTGCGTATATTAAAAATGTATTGTAAAGGATCTATCTTTCCGCTAAAATATCCTTGGTTTGATACACCAACCTGATGTCTCTAAATTAGTAAAACCAAGGTTTTCTTGTATGCTTTCACTTATCACAATATATCTATCACTGCATCAACAAACTTGTTAGTAGACATGCAAAAGTAAAATAAAATACTAATTTCTAGTGTACAAGTGCAGCGAACGAAAATAAATTTGAAATTTGTTTACAAATAACAAAAAAGGACACAAAAGCTACATTGTGTTGAATTCAGCAATTATCAGAAAGGTGCTGTAAATAATTGATGAGTTTAACTGTCAGGCAACAGTGTCTGCAGAAGAGATAATACCCACATGTTTACAAATTTTATTCAATGTTGACTTTAAATATCAAAACAGAAATCATGCAATATCTTGAAGAATGCTTATTTTTACATATGACTTTCAATGATGATACCACTAAGATAAGTATCATTATGTATTGTATTTAATATGGTTAATCTGCATCTGGCTAAATTTACTGCGCATTTGGAAGATCTTGCAAATGTTATAAAGCCAATTTGCATCAAAATATTAGTCGTAATGTAAGGAGATACAAATTTAGGTTTAAAGCAACACACGCCGACTCAGTATGGAAAGTACTAGCTTTAGGTTCAACTACAGCAATGGCAAAATTTGGCATTAATTTGCAATAATTCAAAGGTCTGTAAGGAATGTAGAAATGTTACATAGTGCTAAAAATAATAATCATACAAAAGAAGGACGTTGAAAATGTACAATGTGATAGAGAAACGAGTTTTAGGAGAGGAAAGTCAAACATTGTAGGAAAAGCAAAACACTTTTCAACTTACTCAGACAAAAAGATATCAATGATGGTACGAATCTCTGGTCTTAAACTAAACCAGAGAGGAAGAGGATAGCAAAAACCATCAAGTTTTGCAAAATTAAAAAAATAATATATTTCCTTAGAATACAAGGTGAAAAAGAACTTACAGTATTTGAAATAAATCCCGAATAATCAAGTTGTATCACAAGTCCAAATGTACAAAATTCCAACTGAATTCCAGTCGTACTACAAGTAAGTAAAAATATTGAACGTGTTGATTTTCCGGTAACCTCGAATATTTTAATGTACCGGTAGTTTGGATTGTGGTGATGTGCTATGAGTCGTTTGATATATCAAAATAATAAAATCCATAGATGTTCTTGGATGAATTCACTATAATTCAAAATAATTTAAATAAATAATTACACCCAAATGAAAATACTGAATACAGCAATAATACTGATTCTGCTGAAGATGTTAATCCAAGAATGAATAATTTCTCAAGTAAACAACATTTACATAAAAAAACTAAGACACAATAGTAGAACCAGGATGAGGCTCAAAAGTTCATTTCTAGGTAATTCTAAGCTGTTAGTAAGATAAAATCATTTACTAAAATTACAATAGAAAAACATGGTAAACGCCATTAAGACCGATTCTTTTTTCATGGGGAATTCCAATATCTCAGACTCAGATTAATAAATGATATCGCAGAAGAAATGAAGTAGACACCATTAAAAAGATATAAAGCTGGTTCCAATTAAATTTCAAAAAAGTTGGAAAAATATAATGTAAAGTACTAGAAGATAGCATTTGAGATTTTGAACAAATTAATGGGTGGTGAAAATCGATAAATATTAATGATAATGATGACACTTAATGTTTTCTAGAATTTCATACATTCAATGTACATCAGTTATTCCTGCTCCACCATCAACTGTGCATTATTGGTGGACACCGTTCTCGCTACGTACATTATTAACGTCAATAAAGGCAAATGTTTAAAAGATGTATCACAAAATTAATAAAAATTAGTGAAGATAAATATCTTTTACTCTACGCGAATTAAATAAAATCCAGTGCACATTAGCAGTGGGTACATATACAGATCATGCTAGTGCCTTTTTTCATTCATGCAAATGATGATCATATCATGATTATATGCACAAGGCACATATAGAAATAGAAAATAGATTTTGCAACGACAAAACAATAATGGCTACATTTATGCACAAACCATTAACTAAACAACGAAACTTATATGGGGCTATTGCAAAATAAACATACATAAAGATAACATGTCAAAATAAAATAAAAAAGAACTGGAAAGAAAAGATGTGAAACAAAATCCAAGAAAACGTAGGAAATCTTTATCAACACTGGAGCTTTCCAAATCAATCTCTAATGTGTAATCATTGATTTGCAGGCTTCATCTGATCGATACTTTAGACAACTTATATGATGAATAATGAAATATTATTACATGAATGAAATGATACTTTAGCGGATTTACGTCATTAAAATTAGAACTGCGTCTATATGCATTGTGTGCCGGATTGATAAGTTCAAGAATATTAATTTCGAAAAGCTGGAACGTCAAAGGCCTGCCTCGTGAAAGGCGAGGCACACCGCAACAATAATAGACTAATTAGAAAACTCCAGAGACTTCGCAAACCTGAAAAGTCTGTGAATAGCAATAACGCGGTTAATGTTGTTTATACCTTTTGCCTTTAATAAAATTTGTCTATTCCTCTTATTACATGAGTGTTTATCCATTATTGAAAGAAACACAAACTTGTGAATATTATTCAAAGGTTTCTCCAGGATAAAGTGTGCCATTCTAAATAATTGAGGGTTTCTGTTATGTTCTTGTATCTAATTCCTCGCTTACATTGTATTACCTTTTGTTGCTTCCACTGGTAAACATATATCTAGTGTTTAGCCTCTGAAACATTATCTTTGTGGATCTAATAGAGTCAACGCTGAACATTGTACGTACGTTATTAATGTCGAAAATAACTTCACTAACACGTTCCTATTTAGTGATGTTTAGCCATCTACGACAGAAGTCAACAGATAGAACACTTAACATATGAACAGTTGCATAGTTTTACGTTTTCTCTTAAATCATGTAGACTTACATTTCTTATTGATTTTATTTGCCAAGGTTAATTTTCCTGGTGATACTTTTTGTCTAATCAATTCATCATCATTTTATCTTTCCTATTCCATCCATCCATTTCCTTTTCTGTGGTTTTGCGTATGTTTTGGGTATGTTTTGAAATAACTGCTGGTTCTGGATATCTTGTAGTCAGGAAGTATTGGTTGCCTTGCTTGGTCTTTGGAAAGGGGCCGAACCAGCATACTATTTTTCTGCTAAATGGATTTAGAAAAATCAATTTTAATTTTCGGATATTTAACAATGATTCAAGATCGTGTGATAAGTCGTACTGGCTGCTATATGACCAGCCAGTGGAGGGTCATGGATTAGACTAAAAAGATTCCTCTCGACATAACATCGGAACGACAATTTGATAGCTCAATAACCACATGTCAAATGTGGGTTCCTTGCGTGGTCACCATTTTTTTCATAAGGACCACATTTTTCAAAAGATGAACTGGTACCTTTCAGAAAACATAGTTCCTCTATTTATCATGAAGTACTAAATCGACAGCTTTATTGAAACCTACAAAAAAGACAATAAATCTACATTTAGTTTTTTATTATATTTCTGAACTAACGCCTAAATGGTAAATATACTGCATCATGTGGAATAATTTTTTTAAATCTTGACTGTGATTCATCTATCGGACTTGTATACATTTGTGTGTTCAGTGTGTCAGTAAAGACCTAATACAAAGTATCTATAAAGTAGATACCTCTGTAATTGGCTGGTCGCTCCGGTCACCACTTTTATACAAAAGACAAATAATGCTCTGCTCTCACTGCTTAGAAAAATAGAGAGATTCAAATAGTGCATCAAACATTTAGTTAAGAAAACGTAGAATTGCATAGACGTACTGATGAAACGAATGGGTATGATTTCAGGACCTAGTATTCTGTTCCTTCTTCTAAGTAAATTTCTCATAATTTCGTCATTATCCAATAAGAGAATTTCAGTGAACTTTCTGGATATGAGGTGGTTCTTCACTAACAGTAATGACATAGTCATCAAAATATATCGATTTGTCGTTCAATAACGATGTAATGTATTCATATCAGTTTGGGGCCTAAAGACGTGCTAATTCCTGTTGAGAATGAAGCGCTACTTCTTTCTAACGACACATAATTTTGATATTGTCTCGCTTGAATCAATTTATTTGTTTGCAACTATCTGAAGTATTTTTTCCTGAGACTAATGATACGTTTTCAAGTTTCCTTTTTATACCCCATATCTGACCTGACATCATCTTCTGTATTTGGGAATCTATAATATCATAAGCGGAAAGTTCTTCTTTATAATTTGCATTATCCCATTCTTTATTACATTAAGGAAGTTTTGTAGTTTTCACATAAGGAGCTTTGCATCCGGTTTGAACAATCGAACCTACATCCTGATTTAGTGTAGCTAATCGTTTCTGTTTCTTGAAAAAGAAGGAACGAGAACGAGTCATCTTGTAATCTTGTATCTCAGCAAAGGAGCATTTTCTTCGATCATTTTCTTATACATGTATTACACACCCATTCGTCCACAACCCAATAGTCATTGACTCGAAGTATTTCCATTAGTCTAATCATGTTTAATCTACGCTTGGTATAGTGTACAAATGCAGCTCAGTATTGTGAAAGTCTACAAACAGTTTTAGATTTAAAATTTGGAGGGAATTTGTGTTCTTAAAATCTCATAAAGAAATATACAATTATCTCTCTCTCTCTCTCTCTCTCTCTCTCTCTCTCTCTCTCTCTCTCTCTCTCGGCGTAATCCCCTCCCTTTCTCAGACACACATCCATGCTATCCATGCTAGGCTTCATTTTTTGGACGTACTTTTGGTTTTTGTAGCTGACCATAGTATCTCTGATTTTTGACAGACAAAATGAAATCTAATAAAGTATACGTTTTGTTTGGCTATATCAAATATAACCACATAACCTAAATTCTAATACTCACCTTTGAAAACCTTACAGTTCTGTTATTTCAAGCCTAATATGATTCACTGTTACATTTTTACACAGGCATATCATGTTAAACATATGAGCCCGTTGTTAGATTATTAAAACCTTCAAACCTCTCCTATCTGCTGCTTTACTTATCTATATAATTGTTTTTATAATCCTCGTTTTCAAAATGAATTTAATATGGCAGACAATTTCGTCGCAATCCTTTTTGCTTTCTGTTCCCCACCCCCATCCCTCTCATGTATAACGGACAAACTATGCAGAATATGCAAACTATCTGGAGTGGGAGAGAAAGAAATTTGGGCTTGATGAAAACATTAAATTGAACTTATACCAAGTAACCTACAAAAATATGATTCCTCGTAACGGTATGTGTGCACTTTCCTTGTGATTTATCTACAGTTTTTTGTAATCAATGATACAATGTTGCAAACCCTGTCGACATTATACCGTAAATTTCTCGGTTAAGTGGTACACATACTGTAATGTATTTAATGTTTATTGCTGTTGCTGTTGTTTCTTAAACCTATTATAATGCTCTAAAAATCGATTACCATTAATTCAATATAAAAAATTTCAAAGACACCTCTCTCTCTCTCTCTCTGGACCATCGTAACAAGATACGGACGAAAATCTATGAAATGACGAGCGTAGAAGATTTTCGCTTGCAGCATCCCACGGTATCTCTGGACTTACGAATGATGGTAAGAGTTATGCCAATCCGCAAACCGACCAAAGGATGAGAGAGAGAGAGAGAGAGAGAGAGAGAGAGAGAGAGAGAGAGAGAGAGAGAGAGAGAGAGAGAGAGAGAGTTTTATGGTCGGTAGTACTGTTATTAAAACAGAATAATGACTTAGATCATCTGTAAATATATTGAAACATTTTAATACCCTCTTGTTAGTTCGCCATTTCGCTTTTTCTGTTCCTTATTAATTTACATGCGCCGGTACGTGAATGGCTGAGCGTTCGTGTGAATGTCGTAGCTAACCATGTGTTTGTAGTGCTCTACTTTCTTCATTAAAACCATCTTTCATATTTAAATCATAGTGTTATTATATTACGTTAATGAATGCGAAGAAAAATAGAAACTCAAAAAAGAAAACAATCACCTTATCAATATGCAAAGGTGATTGTAAATAGTCACAAAAGGCACATGACAACAATTTGTGGAGGACACACCCGGCAGTGATGTGAGGA
>JAECUM010033693.1:0-37186 GCA_016617855.1 Megalonaias nervosa
GACATGTGGCATGATGTCCCGCCCAGTGACATTATCCTGACACCAGGCCGACCAGTCCTAACACTAACCTCTTAATGCTGAGCGCCAAGCGAGGCAGCTGTTAGTACCATTTTTGTAAGTCTTTGGTATGACTCGACCGGGGATCGAACCCCCGACCTCCCGCATCCGAGGCGGACGCTCTAACCACTAGGCCACCGGAGCGGTTCCAGGAAGTTTGAACGTACGCAATTGGTCTTCGGTGATCTTAAAATGATCAAGAAATAACTTTTTGTATGTTACGCCGCTTGCGCTCCGAATATGATCACCAAATTTAATTACTATTTTTATCATGGATTTTCGAAGGAGTTCTGCATTAGATTTCACCTGGTTCAGATATTGTACTGTCTCAGTAATTATTCGTTTAAGATCATCATTCGGATCTTCAAGTATATACTGCTCAAGCAGCTTTCAGATTATCTTGTGTATTTTTATGCTCTTGAGATATTCTCCTGGTAATTATTATTCTAGGAGAATCTACAATCGTTTCACTTACCGTCTTTGCTGCAGGATCATAATCCCATAACCGGTGACGGTGGTCACCTGAATCGGACGCTCCAGGGGCATCTAAGTCAGCCACTCCAAGCATACCTAATTCAGTTAATACAGGGATACACCTTGTCAGAATATTCCATTGCCCGCTGTATCTATACCCCGGAACATTCGCGAATCCTTGTTTGTCTTTCAAATAATCAGATCGCGCTGGTTCTGGTGGTCCAACATAAATTAGCGCTTCCAACCGCCATCCCAGCACGGTTCTGATCGACGACTTATATACGTCAACAGCATAATCTGGCGCCGATATTTCACTGGCGGCGCTCAGAGTTGGCTCGTGGACTTTGTTAGCGATCTTTGATTCTTTACTTGTTATAGATTTGATTCTACGCTGAAGTTCATCATTAATTTAATCCTGTTGGTACGCTGACGGCTTTCCAGTCTGGGACTGACTGGCCCTCTTCCAACTTGGTTTCATGCGCAAATAGCAGCGAAGTTTTGGCGTCTACTCCGCCAAATGATTTGTCTCTGATATTTGGCCAACTATAATAAAGTCGTAAATGTGCCAGCGCGATCTCAAGTGACCGTTCATTAGGCCCTTTTATCGGAGTTGGAAAACCAATATCTAATTCCGGCCGTGTTGACGTCGCTGGTATCATTGTGGTAGTCGGCGGTGTTGTGATAGCGATAATTTGTTCCAGTTGTGTGGTTTTTCTTCGGTCATTATTATCTATACAGCAGATTCTAAATGTGGCGTTGGCAACGTCGGCACGTGTATGTTTGCTTTCTTGTGATACCGATAATACATATATATAACTGTAGCAAATTCATTGTCTGATACTGCACCGTCGTTAAACCCCACCGACAGTATCGATGATATATTTATACACGCATATGTAGCCACGTACGTTATTTCTGTGTGTTCATGTCATGTCTTGCTGGCACATATAGATATGTTTTCGCAATAATATTAAGGATACCAGCAACACCGACAACAACAGCGACACCGATTCCAACCACGGACGATACCACATGCGTCGCTGATAACGTGCCGATTAACGTCATTGTTTCAGCGACCAGCGAGGTAACCAGGTATACAATATCGTCGATTACGATGATTCATCTCTGCGATTTAGTTTTTGTTTTGTCATGTCCTCGTCGATGATTTTTTCCAGCTATGCCTTCCACGCACATACTTGATTATACCGAAAGAACTGTGTGGGATTCATTGTAGCGTTATATAATGGTGCTAAGTTACCAATTGGGGTGTTTTCGCGAAGAATTCCAGACATCACCAATACATCGTTGCGGTTAAGTCTTTATCTGCTGGTTCCAGTATAAATGTTTCCTCGGTATTCTGATTTAACATGACCGACACGGTTCCAGAAAATCTATCGCTGTAATGATGCCATAGTTATGTCGTAAATATTCTAAATTTAGGGGCGCTAAACACGGACAGCCCAGTGACCTCAGCGGTATGTTTGAATGAGTTGTTTTGTTGTGACCCAGTTGCTGATGCAGACGCTACTGTGTATACCGCGTTGATAAGCGGAGTCATATGAACAACACGATCTTGAATCGCTTTAATTTTTTTGGCGTTATCATTGAGTCTTGAGCAAATTTCAGAGAGTCTAATGTCGACGACATTTGGAATCCCCAAAAATCATTAACGGGTCTATTTACTAATCTACTAAAATGTGTAAACGCGGTCACGTGATTATTATATTCAGCTCTGAATATGGACAATCCTTCATTGATTGTTGTTAACGAGGTCCTTATCGCGACGT
Organism: Megalonaias nervosa; assembly: GCA_016617855.1. NCBI lineage: Eukaryota > Metazoa > Mollusca > Bivalvia > Unionida > Unionidae > Megalonaias > Megalonaias nervosa. The sequence continues at coordinate 2,319 of JAECUM010033693.1, forward strand.
CGTTGTTGTCCACGTATTTCTTCGTTGCAGCTTCGTCGTCCGACACCTGGTTCTCTCAAGTTAGCGATTCTATTTTCAATCATGTTGAGTTCACCAGTCATTGTATCGCCGGCTTTAGGAACAGGTCTACTGAGACCACTGTGGATAATCATGAGTGATACGTCTGAGTCTTTGATATTTCCGTCGCCGTTAGATACCACGATGTTTTTGTTGGTCGCGCCTGGGACTCGCAGGATAATATCGACCCATTTGATATATACTTGTCTTTAACCGCGCATGCTGATCCTGAAAAACAACATTGTTTTGTCCGATAGTATAACAGCGATTGCTCTGTAACCACCAGCTGGCGCAGGACCAACAGTAGCTCGCAATGTACGTCAACGACAGATTGTCTGAACAAATCCAGATGTTCCAACGAAAAGTAATAAAGCGGATACAACGTACAACGTCGAGAAATCCCGCTGGGATATCTGCAAACCAGAGTCGATATTCTGATCACGCGCCATAAATCTCATCAAAACTATGATAATACCCGTGCTACGTTGTTTTGGTCAAAATTCAGTATTATGTCTTCGGATGGTTCTTGATGTCCGTTTATTTTCAGCGAAATCGTAGACACTGCTAATCTATCAAACACCATTGGGTTTGCTGTCTGATCTTTATACCTGGTGGCACGCTGAAATGCCACGAATATATGTCGTGGTGCTGAAATTCCCTGCTGTAATGCGGTCTGCCATGAAATTGTTCCAGCTGTGCCTAGAGCTGTGTCTGTGGTCACCGTCAGCCACGACAACGTTGATTTGCCACCACTATCCATGAACGAGAAGAACCGCGCTTCTTCTGTCACTGATGAGAGTCGTCGTTAGTATCCATAATGCTAGTTTTGTTAGCGTTACTTTACCAGCACCACCCCCACCAATCCCAGCACGCCAGATAGCATCGTTGTCTGGTCCTTCGAACCAGTGCAACCGTGTATTTTGCTCCGAAGATAATTTTTCTAACATGTCTACAGAATCCGAAGATATGTGACAGTGGTATCACACATGAAAATCCACTATCGGCGTTAACCTGCGATCGTCGTGCTGCGAACCCTAAGATGAATTCTGGATTGGGTGATCAGTAATGTCCTTAGCGAATATCATGTACGGACCGGCGGACCGTGAATAGTCATCGGAGTATCTTGCAAGACCGATAATTGTCGCAGCAACATCAACGTTATAGATGCATGCTTCGATTTCTCTACTATTATTGATATATCTGGCACTGTTAAACAACGCCATAATACCGTTATTAACGAATCCACATAGTTCATTTGCAGCGTATGCGGTATCATCTTTTTCACAAGTTTACCATGAACATCACTAAATGCCTCGGTGGGTAAGAAATTCCTTCATGTTTCTTGGACTTGTAATTCGATTCGTCCACTTTGGTCCGGTTCTCGTGCTTCATAAGAATAATACTGATAATCACCTATCGACTCATCTTTGAGTATTGTGCATCCGTGTCAAATGTGGGATCAGATACACGCCTGAACATTTTTATTATATTTGCTGCTGTCTAAAACGATGTTCTAACTCCGATCAGTATCACCGACGACGACCGATCAGACCACTACCCACTATTAGGATTGCGGTTATATTTTTTGCCATCTCGATTGAGGCTTGTTTTGTCAGAGATGGCCAACCAGCTAATTTTTTCAACCGCTCATTTGCAGCTGGATTTATTATTTTACTGACACTTGCTGGCATCACTTCGGTGCTGGGCAGTTTTACTGGCTGTGATCGGACCGCTTGTGGTCTGCGTACTAATCGTGCGAGTCTGTCTTTGATCGCTAAGAATGCTTTTCCAGTGCCAATACCTTTATCAAGAACAACTTCGATGGCTTTAATTCGCAATTGCTTTGCAATCGGGATAGCTTTTGGGGCTATCCTTGTAAATAAACCCTGAATAACATCGTCGAGTCCATCCCGTAGATCGCGCTATAAACAGGTAATCGTGAATTTATCACCCTGACGCTTTCAGGTCCACGTTGGGTATTGTGTATAACCATGTTATTTTGTTATCGCCGATCTATATGATCACTTACTGTAGTAATCGTCGGTAATTTCATCGATCAGTGCCCGACAGACGCTACTGTCCATGACACCACCGGTAAATAAACGTTGCTTCATTGATGATTTCATCGGAATTACTGTCGGCTCGGCTTCCACCAATCAAAATTTCCAGTCGATCAACATCAGCGAAAATGTTATTTGGATAAAGTTTATCTTGAATCACCGGTGAGGTTTGTTTCTTACGACGTCGATCGCGAGTGGCAAGGCCACTTCCGACTGCTCCTTCAGGTGATTTGTCGTGCGGATCTGGAGAGCGCTGCTGGAGAGTCTCTGACACAGATTTTCTCTTTTCCCTTGTTGTTTTTGCAGCTGATTTTTTCCTTCTTTTCCCGCTTTTTCAAGCTGACGCTCCACTTCTTCTCGACTTCGTCTCCATTCTTCATTTACTCCCCTAGCATGCTCATCTACTATCCTGTTAAAATCTTTAAATAATTCTCATCATCAGTTTTGACCCGTTGCGCACACGAAAAAATGCGAAATATGTATTTCCGCCACTCACCACGATTTACAATTTTAATATGCTCAGGTTTTATATATTTTCTCTTTCATCCCCCACACCCCGCGGCAATATCAAGTATTTGGTTTTTATCACTGATAGCGGCAATACCTTCCTCGGTAAATTTTTCTATCATGCTGGTTTTAACTTTTGGTGGTGGTGGTGGTTGAACTTGGGGTGGTGGAGGGGGTTGAAGACGGCTAGCAATATCAGCAGGTAATGTCTCAAGAGGTGTTTTTGTTGACTTAGTTGTTGTGACAATTTTTGGGGGTTGGTTCGACAATTGGTTTAAATAACTGCTCTGTACCCTCCGTAAATTCCACATGAGCTTCCTAGCGCTTTTGCAGCTGCTGTTTTACAGAATCACGGACTGGAAGATATTTCTTGATTGCTTGCCGTCGTTCTCGAGCTAATTTCTCTGCACGAGATTCCATACTTAGCGCAGAATCACTCATTATTATTATTACAAAAGCGATTTAATTACAGCTCATTAAGTCAGTCAACATAAAAGATTTTAGTATATATTCAACGTCAATCAACCTGGTCGCAGTCATTCCTTTTTGCTAGCCTCAAATCAGCATTACCGCATTCTCACAATAGGGCCTTAAATGAGTGGGGGAGTCCCCCCTTCTTAGACAGTAACCAGGCTTGCATACAAGCCTAGGACTGGCCTTTGGATAGTTTATTGAGTCAACTCTACTTGGCTAAAACAGCATTTTATAGCCCCCGTTTTGCAAAACGTGGCCTTGATGAGGGTCCCCCCCCAAAAAAAATATGAATTAGTCGAGTTTTTTTGTGTCGGTCTCTCATGCAAGCCTCGGATTGACCTTTGGATAGCTTAATGAGTCGACGTCACTTGGCAAAATCATATATTTTTTTAACCCCCATTTTGCAAAACGGGGCCTTGATGAGGCCACCTCCCCCCAATAAAAATCGGTCGCTACTTTTTGGGGGTCTGCCTCCCCCTCCCCCCTTCTGCTACTTATGTGTATTTTAATTAACTCAAAACTCATAAGATTTGATGAGGTATCAAAATAGGGGTCATTTTCAATCAATTCTTCTGTGTCAAAATTAAAATTTATAAATACGCACGCATCTCCCTTTGAATGGATTTGTTGCATATGCCAGTTTGATGTTGTTGTGATTTTAAGGTCACATTTCAGCACATGATAGGCTATGCATGGCGGCCAGTATAACTAGTGGAGGACGAACCCGGGAAATCCCAGATAAGAACCACCGACCGACGGGAAGCTACTGAGAAGATTTCTCACATACCCACATTGGCCGAACCCGAGAATCGAACCCACGCGAACAGAGGTGAGATGTCCACAAGAAATTTTTCTTAATGTTCATTTGAAATTACAAGTATATACTGCTAACGTCCCAAATAACACTGGGTATATTTTCAGTTAAAATAACATCCATATACTGCTAAACTTCCTAAGAGCACCGAGGGAGTTCGCCCAGTGGGCAAATGGCTTATGAAGAAAAAGAAATAAATGCAACGGTTTCTGTTATTGTTTGTCATCTGGTTGTAATATATAACACAGTTTATTTTGCACGAAAATATACTGAATTTCAGCATGTACAAAATATATTTTAAGCTGAAAAATGATTATATATGCATCTAAATTGCATGTGCTGGTGGGGGCGAATTCGGGTGTGCTGATTACTAATTTTGAGATACCCTATGCATTAAATGTGTGAAGTGTGTAACCGCTAGATTTAGTGCCCAATGAAGTCTACACTATAGCCGTCAGCTTTCATACATGTACTAATACGATTATTTACGTATGCCAGACAAATATTCAACCATAAGAGCTTCGAACAGACAGCCTAAAATAAATACAAGTCTATAAAGATCATTTAAAACTAGGCAGGACAATGCGTTCCTTCCCTCGAGTGGACAGTAGCTGAATGGGTAATTATTGTCACCAGAGGAACAGAAGTCAACATAGATATGCAGGTTTGGACTTAGGTCACAATTAATTTTACCTTATATTCTCTACATTTGTTTCTTTCCACTGGGTCCAAATAATAATAAATCATATCATATTGAGAGGCTGGATTATAAACAAAGCACCTTGCAATGGTTAACGGATTTCATCACTGGATCATCATCAATGCCTCATTACACACTGTGCACTGACGCCAAAATACACACAGACAGTCACATAATAACTCTCAAATTCTAAAGGATGAACAATTACCTTTGAATCAAAACTAACAATGCCTAAATCTAACTTTTGTATCACCACCAAAAGGAGAGAGGAAATAATGCTCTAAAAATAGACTAGGACTACATTAGCGGGTATTGAACCGGAAGCTATGATTATGACCCGATTCCGTTTGGAACACCAGCTTTCTATTCTAAGAGAACTTCCAACTTTTGTAACTACTGTCGTGTCGTTGATTCACCAATAATTGAGAGTTCCTTCCCTTTTAAACACTTCTGTATCTTGCGAGGCTTGCAAAGCCATTGCAATGAAGTGGCCTCCATACATTGCTATAGTAATACACTATGGGTCATTGCAATGAAGTGGCCTCCATACATTGCTATAGTAATACCCTATGGGTCATTGCTGATTCCAGGTAATGGCATGATTCACATTTGCGTATTCAGGCAATGATGGACACTGAAAAGAACGCGACAACTGTATTATAAATGAATCAATATCATAAGGTAGAATGGAAACAAATATCGATTAAAGAAATGCCCGCTGGCTTGCATGTGATATAATGAAAATGAGTAATCAAACAGTGTGTGTGTGTGTGATTTGGATTTTTAACGTAGCATTAAGAATTTTCCAGTCATATCGCTACGACGTCAGCAGTGAGGCAGTTTATTGTGATGTCTAGCACTGGGGCATCATGCCGTAGACATGTAGCATGATGTCCCACCCAGTCACATTATCCTGACACCAGGCCGACCAGTCTTAACACTAACCTCTTAATGCTGAGCGCCAACCGATGCGGCTGCTAGTACCATTTTTTAAAAATAAGTCTTTTGTATGACTTGGCCGGGGATCTAACCCGCGACCACCCGCACCTGCTTAAGCAAGGTCGTTTGCGTAACTTACACCAGACGTACGTTACGCACAGCTTACGCACTTTAGTGTAGATATCGAATCCTTTAAACCAATAACTACGTAATTGCCTCAACAATTAAATGCAAACAAATATAAATCAATCATATATATTCTAACCTATTGAATCTTCAAGGTGCCGTTAGAAAGAAAACAACAAAAAACAAAAAAAAAAAAAAAGACAGAACAAAGTGTAATGTTAGGATGCCTGGAGATAGATTACATTTTCGTTCAAATGACAGGGTTGCTCAGGGCGCACTTGATTCACACTTAGGGTAGAGAATTAAAGGAGTGCACTGTTACAGACTGAATCAAGTCGAGTATAAGTTCTAGAATTAACAAAGTTAATGGAAAGTCCAAATTCAATGGAGGATGATCATGCAATCAAAGGGTCTGGATAAGAATTTCTGCCTTTATTGTAGTCCCAGCTCTTTCACTAGGATGTAACGTGATAATACAAGTAATAAAGATCACGTAGGCATTCACATTCTTTTGTATTGTTGCTGTTTACATACCCTGGGAAAAGCATGAACCAAAAGTCGATGTTAAAGTACGTAGTCATTTTTTGACGAGACCAGCGTCAATGAATGACCCAGTACAAACTGGATTGTCATGTTATAATGAAAGCTTTGCGTACTGAAAAATTCGTACCACCATGTTATTTATTAGATAGTCCCAACGTCCTTTTTTCTTGACTCAAGTTTAATACCTGACAACCATTGCAAACTTTATAGCGATGAATAATTTTCATCTGGGATTATTTTAATGACATTAAAGAAGCGGAGCATCCAGCAATCAGGAGTTAATAATTTAATAGACTTTGTTTAAGCTTTATTGATAATCAATTTCATAACAACAATATTTAAATATTGACAAAGAAAGAAAAGGATCTCCAGCTTATTAACTTGACCTTATAGACGAATCAAACTGCACGCAGATCATGGGACTCTTCATTGAGGCACAGCTACCATCAAAATATATAGACAAGCACATAGCACGTGAAATGTAGACAATATTGATAGTTCCATAAGAAGGGGCGGGGGAACATATTAGAGTGTATCAGGATCCTTTTCAAACTTTGCACGGTCAGAGGGGCAAGAGAAGTCACTACAAGCTTCAGTTTAGGAAACGTATTCATTGACCTTGGTAATGGTACGATTGTATTCCCTGGGATGGTGGAGCACATTACAATGAATCAGCACTCTGTTCAAACCTAGTAAAGACGCAGGGCATGAAAAGTCAAAGTCACACAGTAATTGGTGATAAAGTGTTTCCCATTAATTAGCACTGATTAAAACGTATAAATCTGTACATGAAATTAAAGAAATATAAATATACTTTAAGTGCTTTCAGTTTGGAAAGACCGAAGAGCTTCACTTTAACAAAAATATAACGAATGCATAGTTCAATATTGGAGCAGCAGGCAGGGTGAACCCTACAAATTGGTTTCGAGCAAATTTCATAAAAATAAAGGTTCCTACAGGGGCTGAAAAAATAATGTCAATAACGCTAAACCGAACCTCCTAACTTTTATTATTACCATATAGTTTGAAAAACCGATAATGTTAGCTCATTTTTATTATTTTATTTTTGAATCTTTGTTTTTTATGTTATAATGCGTTTAGTTTACTCGCCGGTCAATTAATATTTGTCGGCCACCCTGCCTGCTGCTGTAAATTAAACAGCCAGTATAAATATTATTAATAATGGTCGTTATAGGCGAACCACATTCAGCTAGATTAGCTCGAGAGCGACTAGAAGCAATTAGAAAATATTTACCTCTTCGTGATGCTGTCAAACAACAACTACAACAACGACAAGAATCTCATGTTGAATTTGAAGAGGATACAAACAATTATTTAAACCTATTACAGAGACAACTAAACCTCTTCTTCCTGTTTTAGAGAAAACTGCTGAAGCAACTGGAAAAATAGCAGAAAGAACAAAACAGACAAAAAGAATTTTACGTGGACTTCCAGCTGAAATTGCTGCTGCTCAACCACAATTACAAGAAGAAGTACAACAAGTACTCGAGGGCATTGACAAAGTTCGTGAGGAGGTCGGTGACGTAATAGATATTGTTACGCCAAAACCAAAACCAAAACCAAAACCAGCCCAATTAACCGAATATGGTCGTAGACTACTTAAAGAAAACTCTGTTGCGGTCGCTGCAACGGGATATTCGCAACGTGATAAATTATTAGATCCAGACACCGCTAATATTCCTGAAAAAAAATGGGTTTCTTTTATATTTCGACAATCTCGTGGTATATCTAAAATCACCGATAAATATAAAGATGATTTTAATACTTTTATGAGACAAGTCGAAGAAGCTAAAGAAAGTCCATTATTTGGAGATAAACCATCACCAAAAAAAATGTCCACACAATCTCCAAAATCACGAATACCATTACCACAATCTTCAAAACAACGGAAACCAAGCAAAAAGGAAAAGGAGGAAGAGGAATATCAAGATCCTGGCGCAACTGGAAGTGGATTTACTAATCAGGGAAGTGGTCTCTCTACTGGAGGTGATTTTACTCTATGTCCTAATAACGTTATCTCTGATGTTGATCGACTAGAAATCCTCATCGGAGGAAAACGAGCTGGTAATAATTCTCCAGAAATAATTAATGAAGCAGCTGATATCTGTAGACGGTTATTTACCGGTGGTGTTATGGACGTTGATGTTTATCAGTCTCTTATTAATGTAATTGCCGATGACTACTACAGCGACTGAGTACGTAATTAAATACAATTACTATAATAAAATGATGGTACACGGTACTCAACGTGGACCAACCATGGTCAGGGTAATAAACTCACGATTACCAGTATACAAAACAACCTACGGAGATGGACTAGGTGATGTTGTTCAGGGTCTATTTAGAAGGATAGCCCCAAAAGCAATACCGATCGCAAAGCAACTGGGAATGAAAGCTATTGATGTTGTTCGTGAAAAAGGTATTGGTGCTATGGGTAATCTCGCTGGTAAAGCATTTTCAGCGATCAAAGATAGACTAGCACGATTAATATGACGAAAACCTCAACCACTAAAATTACCTAGTACTAAAGTAATGCCTGCAAATGTCAGTAAAATAATAAATCAAGTTGCTAATCAAAAACTAGCGGAGTTGGCTGATGTACCAATGTCAGAAAAAGAAATAAATATAACCGCTAGTCTGATAGCAGGAAGTGGTCTTCGTTTTAGACGATAATAATTATAACAAAGATGTTCAAGCGCATATCTAATCCAGCATTTGACATGGACGCACCAGTACTCAAAGATGAGTCTGTGCGTGATTATCAATATTATTCTTATGACGCTCGAATTCCAGATCAGCGTGGACGAATTGAACTTCAAGTTCAAGATACAAGTAGGTATTTCTTACCTGCTGAGGCTTTTATTGAAGTAGAAGGTAAAATTTTTAAAGCGGATAATACTGAATACGAAAATAATATTGCTTTTGGTTTTGTTAATAATGGTATTATGGCGTTATTTGACAGCGCCACTTATATGATTGATGGTAAAAATATTGAATCAATTCAGAAGGACGTTGATGTTGCTACAACGATATTAGGTCTAGCACGATATAGCGACGATTATTCAAGATCAGCTGGTCCATCAATGATGTTTGTAAAGGACACTTCTGATCACCCGGATCATAAAAATTTAACTATAGGTAACGTAAGAAATGCTGCAGGAACCGCAGAAACTCCCGCAGTATTATCAATGAACGCAAATTTCAACTTAGGATTTGCATCACGTAAAACAATGTTGAAAGATAGAATGTTTTCATGTGCAATTCCACTTTCACACATATTTGGATTTTGCAGAATTGTCAGAAAAGTTATTTTTGGAGCCAAACATACGGTTGTACTTGTACGAAAAGCCATGGACGATGATGCAATATGGCACGTTAGAGGAGCTGATGATCCTGCAACTGTGGCACTTCATGGTAAAGTGGTATTAACCAAACTTTCATTTTGGATGCCGGTGATGACTCCAACAGTACCTGAAGAAGATCGGTTACTTGCTTTTATGAATCAAGGTGGTAAATCAGCGTTGTCATGGTTAACAATGACCACAGATGCTGTTCAAAGTGCAATTAATGGTTTATTTACATGGCAAATAGCTTCTCAACAGGGAATAACAGCACCACGACATATATTCATTGCGCTTCAGAATAATACACGTGTAGGTAATCAAACAAAAAGTTTAATGATATTTGACAAACTTGGTGTTTCCGAAGTTTCTTTAAGAATAAATGGACATCAAGAACCATCCGAGGATATATTACTGAATTTCGATCAAAATCATGTAGCACGTGCATATCATCGATTGATGACGTTCATGGGTCGTGATCAAAATATTGATACTGGTTTACAAATATCACAATTGGATTTTACAACCTTATATCCGATTTATTACTTTTCGCTCGAACATTTAGATTTAACCAGACAGTCAGTAGTCGATATACATTTTCGAGCTCGTGTTAACAGAAATATTGTAGATATTCCTAATTACAGAGCAATTGCTGTCATACTCAGCGATAAATCAATGTTACTTGAAGGTGTTGGTGGACGAATGAAAGTCGTTGATGCTCCAGTAGAAAACATGTAATTAGATCGTTTATGAATATTATAATGTCGTATAATCACGTTAATGTTAGTCTGACTCCTGGTCAGATTAAAAGGATACAATCAGCATCAAAAAATAACTGTGGATTAAAAATATTGCTAAAGAAAGATCAGATGAGCGGTTCAAATAAATTATCTCTTACAGAACGTCAGCTCAGGCATTTCAATGAAGCCAAAAAATCAAATAAAAGGTACAAAACTTAATCTTTCTGCGGGTGCCATTAAAGATATCATTAAGACGGGTGGTATATTTCCACTTCTTGCTGCTATACCAACATTAATAGCCGCTGCAGCCCCAGCTGTTGCAAAAGCAGCTGCATTAGGCGCCGTTGGAACCGCTGCTGGAATGGCATTAAAGAAAGCAACAGGAAAGGGAATTTTAAAAAAGGGAAGGGGTCTAAGATTACCAGGGACTCCACATTCATGGTACGGAAAAGGCCTAAGATTACCAGGGACAGTTTACTGATATCTCCTATGTCCAATTTTGATTTACTAGATGCTGCTAAAAAATTAAAAATAAAAAATTTGAGAGGAGTTTTTATGCGTGATCAATTACCGAATCAACTAAATAATATTGAAACAGGTATTATTAATCTCGATGAAAACTCTAGTCCAGGCACACATTGGGTTGGATATGCAATTGATCCACGTGTAATTATTTATTTTGATTCATATGGACTAGCTCCACCAAAAGAATTTTTAAAGTATATTAGCGGCTATCAAAGTACTCCAATATGGTATTCAACGTTACCAACACAAACATTAACTGATCCACCAATATGTGGTCGTGAAGTACTTAATGTACTTGATGCTGTATCAAAATCAACAAAACCACCTCACAAAGTTGTACATGAATATACTACGTTGTCACATTTAAACAGACATTAGTAAATATAATGGTGGACATTTACGGAAGATCTTCTCGTGGTAAAGCTCAGCAGCAAGCTGATTTATCTAAATACGCAACTCTCGATCAGCTCAGAAGTGAGATTGACGATTTATTAAACATAACCAGTGTTGATCAAAATGAAGTAGTTGTTTTTCAGGATAAGGAAGGACGATTAAAAACTAGTAATATACAACTACCAGATGTACTTATACGAGTTCCTAATGCTGTTGTTAATAATATAGTTACTTTTACTGATCAGGGTAAAATACAAGATTCCGGTACGTCAGTCAGCGATTATATTAAGAAAGCTGGTGATTCATTCAGGGGTGGCATTATTATGAATCAAAATAAAATTATAGACCTTGGAAACCCAGTCACAGATACAGACGCCGCAACAAAGAAATATGTCGACGATCAAGAATCTAAGTACGTATTGGCCAACGGCGGTATAATGCGTGCATTTCTCAACATGAATAATAATGGTATTAATAATCTTAGAACACCGGAATTAGATTTTGATGCTGCGACGAAGAAATACGTCGATGATAAGGAAATTCCTCTAAAAAAAATCAATGACGAAATGATTACACTCAGTAATACTTTTTCCAGACATGTAGAAACGTTCTTAAATTTTTGTAGAAATGTAAACAAAACCATTAAAGATTTTTTTGGGGAACAACCAACCGTTGACATAAAACTCTCCGACGTTAACATGAAACTCAATGATATTGTCAGTGGAATACCTAATATTGTTCAAAAAACTAATCTGATTAAAATTCCACACAGACAAATTAAAAATATCGTGTACACAGTAGCATCAGGATTAACAACATGGTCACAGCAAAATAACACTATTAAATATACCGCTGAGATTACTGGTGTTTATAGACTGTCTATATTCAGCTCTGCAAAGTTTAAAATTTATACTACAACATTTCCGTGGCGTCATTCAACAGATGCTTTCTCTGGAGTTGTATCTATAGTGTTAAATAAAGATGCTGAAGAAATATTTTTACTGGAAGCAGATGATCAAACAATAACCGCAACGTCTTACTGGTGGTGTTTGAAATTTGTAGCTGAAACACCGCAATTACGTGCAATTATTTTATGAATTTTGAAAAATTGAAGTACAGTTCTACATTCTGTTAGTAATACAAGTTCTGTGAGACAGCACAAATATTTTATACATATTTAAATTTGACTGTATTATTGATAAGAGAGCGATAGCCGAAGTGGTAAGACGGTTGGACTTAGATCGAAGTTGTGCAGACTCTCGTGTGTTCGAGTCTCCAAAAATGCTAAAGATATTTTATCTTGCATTTGGCGACGGATGCTATTTATAATCGGGGTACGAAACCCAACAGAAAAATAATACAACTTTCCCACCATGTAACCACGTGGAGGGTGTAATTTTGCACTCCCCGGGGTTTTATATGGGGGAGAGTTGTATAAAATCTGTTGGACGTAGATAAATCCCCCCCCCGTATTCCGTCCATAGTTAAGTTTATTGTTAAGTTTGTTGTTAAGTTTATTGTTAAGTTTGTTGTTAAGTTTATGTTTGTACTGTCTGCAAAAATCAAAATCATCACCATTTGTATATATTCATGTTCATATAATCATATGTCATTAGGATAAGTTTATGTTTGTGCCGTCTGCAAAAATCAAAATCATCACCATTTGTATATATTCATGTTCATATAATCATATGTCATTAGGATAAGTTTATGTTTGTGCCGTCTGCAAAAATCAAAATCATCACCATTTGTATATATTCATGTTCATATAATCATATGTCATTAGGATAAGTTTATGTTTGTGCCGTCTGCAAAAAATATAATCATAACCATAATCATAATCATATGTATATATAATCATAATCATACAATTATGTGTTTGTACCGTCCTCAAAAAACAGTCCCCTGACCTTCTGATCCTGCTAGGATGTCATATGGCAACCTAGGGGTTCACATAGGGTTATGGGGACTACATTTTTTTTTAATAATTATTCAGAGACTGATATTATTTTTTATTTTAAAGAAATATTTATATATATAATGAACCAAGAAAACATTAATGATATTATTTCTGCTATTAAAAAATTAAAACATAACGGAATAAATCTCTCCGATAATCTCGATCCTGAAAAAATATTATGCAATTATGAAATATTAAAACAAAGAAAATTTGAAAATAAATACACATTACCATCCAATTATAAATTCGTAAAATTAATCAATCAGTCTATGTTAGAATCCTTGGCAATGGTAAATGAAAAACAGGTAAAGCTATTTGCGCCTCTTGCACGTTCGATCGAAAATATCAGATCCGAACTGTCTCGTGAATACGAGAAAAAGAAGATTGTGGACAATCGTGTAATGCAGTTAAGAAAGATTATGTTATTTGATTCTGTCAAAAATGAAAGTGACATAGAGAGCAGCGACGGTGAAGGTACCCATGGCAAAATATAGAGTCGAATTATATACAATTTATTTATTAAGAGTACAGAGTTAGATATATTCAAATATAATCAGCTGATCGTATTTGAATGAATATGCTGATCTAGTAATATTATCTGCAACACGTTTTACCGATCGTGAATGTATGCTAAAATGTTTTGCAGCCGCATACATTGATGGAAAAGTTATTTCTTGGTCTGTTTCTGTATTTATGGATTTAATAGCTCTCTTTTTAATTACTCTACATTTTCCAGTATTTCCACGTGCAGAATTCTGACTAGGTGTAATAGCTTGCAGGTTAGATAACCGATTATTTTTGGGATTTCCATCAATGTGATCAACTACAAGTCCATTTTTAACTACTCCAAAATAACACTCGTAGATGAATCTATGATATAAATGGTGTTTATTTCCACCAGTATTGAATTTAAGATAACCAGCATTATTAAGATTACCGACTGGTTTTTCAATCTGCAGTTTCTGATCACTCCAACTCGTGATGCTTCATAATTTGTATATACTGGATGTTTAACAAATTCGTGTTTATTACGAAATGCTTCTTCTTTTAATTCTCTTATAAAGTTTTTGTCGATATCATCATCATAAGTCTGATTTGTCTGATTCATTATATATAAATTACATTTGTTTAAATCAATTAAATTTTGTCTGAGTCATTGTTTTGAAATCTGGTCAGATAATCTTCTACGGTTTGTATAGGAGATTTACCTGACGATGTATTATTTTTTTTTTTTCATAATATCGTTTTAGTTCCCTGTATTTTTTTCCGCCACATTTTAAACACAATTGAGTTTTTCTTTGACTCCAACACCACATTGCACACATGGTATTGGTCCTGTACTTCCATTTTTGATACTTTGTGCATGATTTCCGCAGTATTTGTTCACGCACGATTTATTACAATGAGAAGTATATCCAATTTTGAGCCAAGCACATTTGTTTTTTGTTTCAAGCATTATATATACTAAAATTTTAATTTAAATACTTGTCTTAATTATATGAACGAATTATCGGCAATTGAACCTAAAAGAGCTAGATTTGATCTTGACAGACTATCAGAATATAAATTTAGTACTTTGATGCAAGATCTGGCATTAACGGATGAGGATGTAACCGAACGTATTCGTGAAGCCAAAAAGGAATTTCGTAATAGTGGTGCTGCTCATGTATGGTCAACATTCAGAGTTGGAAATGTTACTAATATGATGAATGACGAACGAGGAAAAGTAATTATTAATCATCTTGATGATCAAAAATATTTTATTTTAATAAACTTTATTGTAAATACAGAAGAAAATACTTGGATTATTCGTGACAAGCGCGATCCAGTCCGCATACAGTCAGGAAATAATATTGTTCTGTTGAATAATAAATCTAAACCCGGAATACTAACCGGTATTGATAAGCCATATTATGAACGGGGGTACCCTGTGACTGCAGTTGTATATGCAATATATCCGCTGAATAATAAACCTGACGTCAATAATCTAAAGCCGATGAAACTGTCAGAGTCAAGAATAAGCTGTGTAGCTGAATGAGTTACAGAACATTTCATAAATGCGATACGTGGTAGTGGTTTAACAGATTTAAGGCGTAAAAAAATAAATATGTGGGCAGAATCAGTTAAAGATACTGGAGCATCTATCAGAGATGTTGCTGATCTAGAAAAGAAATTAAGATTTCCAATAACAGTAAAGACGCTGACAGGAGAGATTTTATATGAACCAAAATACATAAGAAATGGAGCTTCTATAGATATTATTGATCATAATTCACATGCGTGGACTTCAGCAGTAACAATATTTCCACGAGATAGAGCGGTTAAATTTTATGATGGTCATATATTTGATTTTATCAAAAATATCAGCAAAAGTGACCCTGTATCCGTTTGGTTATTTCAAAGTTCAGAATATGATTATTACGATCAGTTTGTACGGCCTAATGGTGATATTTACCGTACAGGATCTCTTAATGTAGAAATGGAACATCTTGCGCTGAAATATACTTCAGACGATGTCAAAGTTGGACAATTATTAAATAATTGTTTTACAGTTCCATCTGTAGCGGCTCATTTCGCTCAGGAGAAAAATTTATGGAAACCAACACGATCGGAATTTCTTGAAGATATCCATAAAAGCTGCGTAGAATATGGACACAGAGGATTGTGGAATACTAAATATAAATATAATGACGTTATATCTGTTGATATGGTAGCATGTTATCCTGGAAGTCTTCTTGGATACGGAGAATGTTCTGAATACTTTAAGAGATTCGGACATCCATCACACGAGATGACCAGGGTTGCGATAAACGGACATTTACCAGATTTTGACTTAACCGGATTTGCTCATGTAGAATTATTCGAGTTTGCAGAAAATCTCCATCCGATTACTTATGTTTGGTTTGGAAGACATTTTTCAGAAAAATGTTGGGTTCCAATAGTACTATTGCGATATATGCTTGATGTTGGAATTTTAACATTATTGAAGGTGAGTGAGGCAATTATATCGTATCGGTCACAGAAGCAAGTTTGGTTACCAGAACCAAATAGATTTAATATTGACGATGCCAGGAAAGAATTTCCTGATCTTAATGAAGATGACATTATTAAAATTACTAATAATATACGTAAATGCAGAGATGAGCATGATGAGAAACTTGTAAAAGATCTTGGTAGAAAGATCATTGGTAAATTTACTCAAGGAGGAGCATATGATCATAAAAGACACTGTACAAGATTGATTATGGACGATGCTGAGCTCGATTTTATAATTGTTGATACAACGGAAAAAAAACACATTTATAAATCGGAGTAATGCTTATTTGTCAGGCGGAACCAAACTCGGTACAATTGTGAGTTATTTTGATGGTGACTCACCACAATTTACTCATTTAAGATCATCTATGTTGGCATATGTTTCTATAAATCTAATGTCTATGATAAATAGATTTCCTCGTGATGCTGTCAGAGTCGCCACGGATTCGTTCTACATAAATAAAAAATATAGGGATTTGTTAAAACCGCTACTTGGTAATGGTGAATGGGGATCATGGAGAATAAAACAAGAAAATATACTTAGTTATTCTGAATCCGCCGACGTTGAAATTAAGGAAATATATTACAAAAATAATAATCAAGTATCAAAGTCATCAGCACCATCTGTATATGATCCTGCGGCTAGACATAAAGCTGTTTATCTTAACGGATGCGGTGGTTCAGGTAAAACAACACGTGTGATTAAATTATTCATGAATAATAATTCAGATATAATTGTTTTGACACCGACACATAAACTCGCCAGAGAAATAAAAGAGCGAGGAGTAAAATCGTGTACTTATCATAGTTTCTTTAGATGGTGTGGAGACACATGGACTCCCGAACGAATGGGTGAGAAATATATACCTAAATATATTATATGGGACGAGATATGCACGGTGTCGTTAGAAATATTAAAAACATTTCTTGATTGGCAATTGACAAAGAATACTGCTGTAATAATGTGTGGTGATCATGGTCAACCACCACCTTTTATTGGTCAGTCTCCACATGAATGGCTGAAGAATAACGTAGATTATTATGAAGAAATAAATGATGACCATAGAGCTATTGATGAACCGCTGAAGGAATTTAAAAGATTAATCAGACTACAACCAGACCGAGTACAATGTGAGATAATGCGAGGAGTAATTCCAGAGACTTCTATGAATGATTTTCTAAATTTATGGAATCCCGCTGATTTAATAGTTGCAAGTTGAAAGATAGTTCGTGATGAACTACAGGATAAATTATTTCTGTTACATAAAGAAAAGTTTTCAGATCTACCTGTACCTTTGTGTTATCGCCCAGCAGATACTCGACGACAGAATATTGATGTTGAAATTCCTGGTGGTAGAATACAGAATCTTGTCTTGAATGATATTGTTTTAGTAGATATTAATGTCGTTGAGAATGTGCTGAGTATGAATAAATCACCGTGGACGTTAGGATACGCTATAACTATCCATTCTTCACAGGGGTTAACTATTTCTGATACAAATATCTGGATTATAGATGATCGGATCGAATGGTCAAATTTAGTCTATCTCGCAGTTTCTAGAGTCAGAAGAATATCTCAACTACATAGGGTTATTATGAATTTTACAGAAAATAATAATCAGACTGTTAATAATGACGTAATAAGAAAAAAACTATCTGGTTATAAGCAATGTGACAAAAAAAAATAAGCGTGACTTTGATATTGATACTGTATTTATTATAACACTAAAACAACAACAAAATAATCATTGTGCAAGCTGTAACTGTAATATGTTATGGCAATATTCGAATAATAATCCAAGACAATTTACCGTAGACAGAATTATTAGTGATCTTGGTCATACACGTGATAATGTGATGCTGACCTGTCTTGAATGTAATCGACGTAGAGGTTCTGGTTATGTAATTGTATGTAGTGGTAATTGTATGTCTTTATGAATTACCTGTAATTGTTCACGTACAAATCCACGATGAAGGGCTGTCGAATCTAATCTGTAGATTGGAGGTCTACCAGTGGATCTAACCACGCTAGAAATTGTATGTGTAGTCACGCTCCAGATAGGATCGGTTGCTCTTTTTTTACCACCTTCAAGTTCGCCAGGTTCATATAAATATCTTACAGTTACATTACCTAACACTGGTTGAGGTTGATGTCTGTCATCGCTACGGGGTATATATTTTTTTGTGATCGCATTAGAAGGTTTCATGGAAGTTGAACGAGTAATTTCGTTATTTAATGCAGCTATCACACTTGGTAACCTCGCAACCCATTCTCGAGATCTCTCACCGGACTTAAAGTCAGTAGATATTTCCTTTGCGTATTGGTATCCAAATAACCGCTCAGCAAGTGTTTGATTAAATCGTTCAACAATTGCCTGATCACGATGAATTTCAGTATGTCCTAGTCTGATTTTAACGTTATGTTTCTTCATCAACGATAATACTGCACCGAGAAATTCTTTGCCAGGATCAACTTGTAATAACTGTGGCCATCGCAAAGGTCCTCGCTGATAAATTCGTTCAAACGCAGATGCAACTTCAGATGCTGTCTTTGCTGATAATGGTTCCGCTTCTTTATATCTACTTGCAACGTCAACGACAGTTAATGCGTATTTGTATGTGCGTGATTGACGTTTACCAGTTTTAATGGTATCGTGTGGTAAAAATAAAATATCTGCTTGATGAACCTCATTAGGGACGCTGACATCAAAATGTGCATATTGAATTTTTTAGGTGGTGGTAGATAAATTTGCCATATTGCCTGTCGTGCTAACCACGCTGCAGCAACAGAACGTGAAACTTTTGCTGCTTCAGATAATTTACTAATAGCTGATCTGCCTCTCCAATATCCTCTTAGGCTATAATAAATGGATTCCATTATAATATTTATATAATTAATTACCAGCCCCTAACATTATTTTACCTTTCATGGCAGATTTTACTAGAAAACTAGCTAATTTATCTCTGACAGATTTATTAGGTATAGAATTTAATGCATGAATCAATTTTACATCTGCAAGATGCCTTTGTTGTAAATCTTTACTTTTATACGCAACATCATGAACATGACACGCTTGATCAATCTTATTTATTGGATACTCTCCTGATCTTGGTTGATTTTGATTATCAAGTCGGATATCAAGTCGAGTTCCAGGACCACAATAATTATATCCAGGAAGATGTTTTTCACCGGGGTATTTAGCCCATGGAGTTCCTGGTAATTTTCCTAATAAAGCGGCAATATCTCCACCTGTCTTTGTTTTGACAAATTTGTATTTCTTCGTGCCACATTTAACGCATTTGCCTGTCAGAGCACGTCGTTTATTTTTCGTTGTTATTGTAGTTAATTCAGCAGTAGGTGTAGACGCTCTACACCGAACACAATATAGATCCATATTATTTATTATATGGATATAATTGACTTTTCGGCGACACGAAAACAGAAGCCAGTGAAGCATCATCCAGCATTACCAAATTCGATAAGGATGATTATAATAGGTCCATCTGGATCAGGTAAAACACAACTATTATTAAATTTAATAATGCGATGGTTAAAATGGAGTAAACTGTATTTAGTAGCACCATCCGTAGATGATCAATATTGTTAGGAAGTACTTAAAGATTTTAATAAAAATGCAAAATTGCTGAATGAAGATGGTGATGATGTTGTTGATTTTATCACCGATATTGATGAGGCCCCATCTGTAGATGACCTAGATGGATTTATTAATAATTTAGTGGTGTACGATGATGTTATGTTGGATAAACAGACGAATCCAGCTAGAATATTTTCTCGAGGTAGACACAAGAATACAGACGTGATTTATGTTACACAACGATATACATAAATACCTAAAGTGATCAGAGATAACTGCAATATTTTAGTCGTGTTTAATGGAGTAGATAATTATACTTTACAGAATATTTATTATACTTGGTGTTCAGGGGATATGGATATGATGAAGTTCAAAAACTTCTTTTCAAATGCACAAGCTGTTCCGTTTGGATTTATTACAATAAATCTACATGTCCCAAGATCTAGATATCGTGTAGGTCTGGATAAAATCTTTGGTTAATTACAGCAGCAGGCAGGGTGGCCGACAAAAATTAATTGACCCGCGAGTAAACTAAACGCATTATAACATAAAAAACAAAGATTCAAAAATAAAATAATAAAAATGAGCTAACATTATCCGTTTTTCAAACTATATGGTAATAATAAAAGTTAGGAGGTTCGGTTTAGCGTTATTGACATTATTTTTTCAGCCCCTGTAGGAACCTTTATTTTTATGAAATTTGCTCGAAACCAATTTGTAGGGTTCACCCTGCCTGCTGCTATTGGTGATGGGTCTAACATAGCACCATTTATGCTTTAGTCAAGCCTTGGGCTCCTTTAATTTTCTCAACGTAGCAGATGGTTTGAAATTATTGCTTCAGTCGCTCTCAGCCCTATCACATTATTGCTACATATATTTACTATATGTGCAAACCTCCAAAGATTATAAGAATTTAACTCCGTCCACACAGTAAACAAATTTGAAATCGCTCACAAATGAAGCAGCACGGACACTCAAGATGCTGCCCACTTTGTCCAACATAGGCATTCTATGTATAAAATTGATGCGCAGTTTTTTTAATTCATATTTTAAAAAATGGGATATCAAACTTCAACTTTTATTGAGACTATATGAACAAATATGCGCTCGAAACGTCTTTCCTGGTACCAACGGAAAAACTTACTGTGCTGTTTCTCTTGCCTCTTTATTTAAATTTCAGCAGTGAATGTAAAACATTTCATTCATTAATCTTCAATGACATCACTGTTGCTGTAATCATTAAGCACCCATCGTTCACGTTGTTGCTATCATCACCTGAAGCAGCAAGCATTCGACTAATTGGGGCCGACCATTCTCTTTACCAATTTCAAGATGACTGTTTTAATTCCGGTCAGTTCTAAGTTGTCTCTAAGTAATTATTACTGCAACGGTATTAAAACGCTGGAGCATGTAAAATTTACCAAGCGTTTCGCTATAAATAGATTTATTTTTCTTTTCGATCTACCAGCTGAATGAAACTCCAGAATTTCCTAACAATTAAATTGGCTCTGCAAAGCAAACTTATGCACCATCTTGTATGATACATAGTTTTAAAAAATATCAAACATCACAAAAGGGTATAACTTTGTGTTTCTCGAAGTGCGTGCTTAGCTTTGGTTGGAAAGACTATTGTGCAAGTTGGGTTAAACGCTTGCAAAACAAATTGATTATCTCTGGATGTCATCTATTTTAAATAGTCTTTCTAGAAGCTTAATATCTCTGTTTTGTTTTCATTTTTATTAAATTATAATGTTCTCAAAATATACAAAAATACGATAACTAAGCTACAAAACCTTAGTGTTATAGCCGTCATTGTTTTATTCTCCGCCTAAGTTTATGTTATCATAACTGTTGTCATCGTCATCAACATCACCACTGCCAAACGTTAGCCACCATCAACAAAACATTCTCATCCGTATCGCATTATCATCAACGTCGTCTTCGTTATCGTCCTTTTCCACTTTCCTTCTCCTCATCATCAGAGGAGTAATGAAAACAAGACTTTCAATGAGAAAGCTTGCCAGTAGCTTCTCGTGGGTCGGTGGTTCTTTCCGCGGATTTCCCGGTTTCTTCCTCCACCATTAATACTGGCCGCCATGTATAGCCTATCGTGTGCTGAAAAATGGCGTTAAGCCCCACAACAACAACAACAACAACAACAAGACTTTCAAAGCTGACGGCCATATTAAACGTCATATCCGCGCCTTTTTCTTTTCGGATCACATAAAAGTCATCAAAATACTTGTGGGGACAACAAGCTTTCTTTTTGAACTTTTATTCAGGAAAACGAACCAATCATGTCATGATATCGAGTGACGAAATAGTCCATCACTCTGCATATAAAACTAATAGACTAATTAATTGAAATAATAAGCTTCAAAAGCTATTTTTAGTTAACAATGTATTTCTTCGGCTGGATAAGTTTAATTGGCTTGCTTTATAGTCTCCTTAGGTCAGGAAACGTACTGCTTTGTTGCGCGAACCCCGGCCGAGTCACACCAATGACTTTAAGATATGGTACTAGCAGCTGCCTCGCTTGGCGCTCAGCATTAAGAGGTTAGTGTTAGGACTCGTTAGCCTGGTGTCGGAATAATGTGACTGGATAAGACATGATGCTACATGTCTGCAGCATGATGCTCCAGTGCTAGACATAACTATAAACTGCCACTCTGCAGACATCGTAGCTATATGACTGAAACATTCTTAAAGCTACGTTAAAATCTAAATCACCCTCTCACCCACCCTCACATGCTTTGTTGCCCAATAATTTTGTCCTTTTGTTGTTTTTTCCCCTGAAAACGGAAAAATCAATCTGCTTCATACATTTATATATTGCCTGATAGAGAAGGTCGGTTATTATATAGTCTGTACACTTTAGATATAACGTGTGCAGTTTATTATTGATATTACAACACGGTAACGTATCACTTTATGTGATTCTGAATGGCCCAGATAAGCCAATGAAATTCTTGCTCCGTAATTTCCTTACTGATTGACTGTGATGGTGGGAAACGTTTTCGTTACCCCGCCTTCTGGACCTTTTTTTTTTACTATTACTATCAACATTTTGGAGGCCATTTTTTAATCGATTGAGGTAAAAGGTCACATTTGTCTTAATATGGCCAATTTACCCTCACATGGGCTCGTTACGCCATGTATTGCATATCATGCGCTGAAAATGGCATTACACCAAACAAATTAATACACACTAGCATAGCATAGCAAACAATCCACTCTTAAGTTTCATGATATTAGGCACTTGTGATCTTGTACACATTTCCACATAATTTTATTTCCATTGACTACCATTTATATTTGCATACTTGCTTTCAGTATCAGAAATTCTTGTTTTTGAAAGAAACAACTTTCTCTTGTAGTCGTGAACGGTATAAGTGCCATAGTTCAGAAGGAAAAAACTGGTCCGATATGCATAGGGGTACGTTGAAAGAATATATAGTAGTACGGAAGTGCTGTTTTTGCCTCATTTGTTATCCTATGGATCCCCCGGACACCCGTTCTCGCCTCTAACACCATGACAAGCTATCCCCCATGGGATCCATAGATGTTTGGACACGTTTTGTAGAGGAGTTGCTGGAGTTGTTAACACACACGTGACACGAGTTTGTCAGTTATGGGGTTAGAGCCTCGTACGGCTGTCCATGTCCCCACAGGGTGTCGAATAAGGTCAAACATGACTTTCGTACTACTCTAGTCTGTAGTGATTGTGGAAAGGAAAATGATGCTGACAGAGTGATGATATTGCTCAGACAAGCAGGCAAATCTATGGTAGCGATCAATATATACACGCTATCAAGCCTGCTACATGAATGAATGTATCAAAGCAGCTTTGCTGTGTTATATAGCCTCTATATGTATTTTATGCTGGTGAAAGACAAAAATATAGCCGAGTTGTGAATATATTTTGTGTTATATACTAGGAGCGGCTTATACAGAAAATGTTGAGCGATACTCAGGAAATTGATTACCAAAGCATTATGAATGAGTTTATTGGTGTCGCTAGCAATGGCGTATTTCTGCCAAAAGATTGGAAGATCAGAGATATAGCAGAAAAACTGAAATCGCTATATCGTTTGAATACGTCATACAGGTTCGTTAATTGGGCGCAAAACATGTACGAATTTTCCGAAACAAATTCAGAGCTGATAAGTTGGTGAATCTGGCAGTGACCTTAGAAATGGAACGAAACAAACTTGGGCATATTTTTGCGGCAAACAAAACTGAAAAGAAACTGCAGAATATCGAGCATGAAAGAGCACACCCTCAAAAGAAACAGGATAACTCGCCCACTGTGTTTAACGTTTATGATAAGGTCAGTCACGAAGATGCTTCAAAGAGCAGGCTAATTAAATTGTCGCTTTAGGGCCAGAAGTATAAGAATGGCATCCCAACTCAATTTATTCTACGGAGCACATTACCGCGTTGCAAAGGAGAGGCAGCGCAAGTCTATAACATTTCTAGATGTTCTCTTCAAACACAAAGTGGATGAAATTCACAATGAGAGGTTCAGCATTATTGGGTACATGCGGTAACCGCCCGACAAAATTTATGTTGCTGTCGCACTCGACGATGACTCATTTGCCCTTATTGAGGCAGACAGGTTTTTGAAAGATGTTTAACTCAACACCACAGAAGGTTTTCGCTGTGGTTACTCTGAGATAGGCGGGGTCAATTTTTTGGCAAGGACTGATTTATACCTTCGTGTTTGCCGTGAAGAGTATGAATGGTAGTGCTGCTAACAAAAAATGTAGTGGTGTTTTTGTCCATTAGATAGACGCTTGCACGTATGTAAATAGGACGTTCCATGCTATTGGACCGCAGAAGCCCCATGACATTGGGACGAAACAAATGCAAAGCAGACTATGCCATTACGAGTACTGCAGAACACACATGCAAATATTATGTGAGGATTTAGGGGCACGACCTTACCTGAAATGTGGCATAGGAGTCAAATCACATGACCAACTTTGCCAGCTTGTGGATCTGTTCGGGAGTACTATAAATTGCGCAGACAAAAATAAAAACCACAACGCCCGTGGCAGGCCAAGCACAAACACAAGCAGATACCACAACATGAGAAATAGATGAAATAATTACCAGGATAGAAGCGATCGCAGTTCTGATCCTAGCAAAACACCAAAAATAAAAAATTATTGACAAAATTTCCCAATTAGAAAGACGCTTAGCCCTCCCTTTAGTATAAACATGCCTACATGCGACAGCTAAGACAATGCACATACCAAGTCGTATGAATAAAGCAGACATTCTTGAATTACTGAAACCCATCTTTGCGCTGAATCTGCAACTATTACCAGCACCATCACCACCGGTTGCAACTGCAGTAGCGGTAAAACAACTAAGACAATTTGCACGCGAGCACAATACCTAGTGACATAAGGAAAGCCGAGATCCTTACGATAGTAGACTCGTATAAATAAAACCGTCATCGTGCTGAGCTAGAACAAAAACGTCGTCTCGCCTCTAGTATTGCTTCTGATACAAGAGCACGAATTCAAATTTCAGAAACATACCGGCGAATTTGAAAATCACGTGGCCATTATCCCGCCCACCTACACACGAGACAGAGACGCTCGACAACTGTTGACAAATCTGACAAGGATAGTTTTAAAACTACTACTCCGTGGTTTTTACAGAGATGTCCGCGCGATCCTGAGCCGCAAAGACAGCAGTGCCATCAGTGATGAAACTGGCAGCGGCATTGAAAATATTCTCGAAACGCTGGAGAAATACATCAATGTAAAATCGAAAGGGACTCTCGAAAGATGTAGCCAGGTCGAGGTCCATCTCTCGCCGTATCAATTGTTTCGAGGCATCCAGTTACATAGAAACATCAAAATGGGTCCCGCCAAGGTCAGTTGTCAACGTGGAGAATATTGATAATCGTTGTTTTGAGTGGGCAATCTTGTTGGTCCTATACCCGGCCACTGACAATCAAGACAGGCCTAAAATATATCAGCAACACCTGGGTAAACTCAACTTTGATGATATCGAGTTTCCCGTGCAAGTGGCCACTGAAGAAATTTGAAACACTGAACCCAGACATAGCTATTAATGTTTTCGCTTATGACAAAGGTTTTTATCCGCTGACACTATCTCTCCATGGACAGAATGGCCGAACCCAAATTAACTTGTTGCTAATGAGTGAAATGAAAGACTAAGAATCGGTCTTGTACTATTAATGAAAAAAAAATCTTGGTTGGCTGCTTAGCTGGCACAGTAAGCACGCGCATAAAATATATCCGTGCAGACGTAGCATACTTGAATTTAACACTCATGAACTAATCACCAGTCACGACTTTTACTGTGGCGGTATCAACAAAAACCACAGCACACAAACATGCCCGAACCTGGTAAAAACACTGTAAAATTTACTGCAGTACAGCGAAAGATGAAAGTCCCGTATATCATCCTCGCGGATTCTGAATGCCTGAATATTGCAGTGGGAAGCAGCTCTGCTAACAAAGACACAAATGCGCCTGATGTCGACCAGACGGTGCAAGTCGCAAAATAAATTCCATGAGGGTTTTGTTATGTTTTGGTTTGATGTGATGGTAAATCAGAGCCGCCAGTCCTTTATCGAGCTCAGATTGCAAGTGCGCTAAACTCAAGATATGTATTCCTCAGATCGATCTAAGTCACAGCAAAATGGATTCGACAGCAGCTCGATTCACCAGCATACGCAATTATGACGGTGGATAACATTCCTGAGTTCGCTGCAGCCACTAATTGCTGGTTTTGTGAAAAAGCTTTTACTTCTAGCGATGCCACATTTTGTGATCACTGCCACATCACTAGGGCGTACAGACGTGCCACACACAACGCGTTTAATTTGCAGCTGAGAATTTACCGCAAAAAATAAAATTCATGTGGTGCCACATAACCTGCATGTGGTACGATGGCCACTTGATCATGCAAGTAGTAGCCACGGCATCCGACTCACCGATTAACGTGATCCCCAACAACATGAGAACAATAAATGACGTTGCAGCTGGGACAATTGCTGTTCATCGAATCGATCCAGTTTTTGAACTCGTTCCTGGATAAGTTAGCGAGCAATCTGACGGCGGAGAACTTCAAAGTCACTCGTCGATACTGTCCCGCCGATATGGACCTAGGCCCCATTTTCACTAAAGTGCGTAAGCGGTGCGTAAGGTACGTCTGGCTAAGTTACGCAAACGACCTTACTTAACCAGAATCTACCCGTTTCACTAACGTTCCGTAAACAACGCATTAACGTAAATGCTGGCGTAACTTAAGGCAGGTACCTTGCTGGCGTATGTTTTGCGCAAGGAAAAAAATGGCAGCTTTTATCATCTTCGAACTGAATCAAAATCAAAATATCGGACGAAGTTTGCAACGCCAACGTGTGTTCCGGGACAGAACACTGGTCCTGCATACATTGTAGGATCGCAGTTTAACATCAAGATATTGCTTTCCAAGAGACATTTTTCTGCAACTGACAGATTTGGTGTGAGATGATGTACAGAGACCAACACTGAGATCTGATGTTATACCCGCATATATTCAGATTTGTAATTTTGCCTCATAAATTTAAATTTAAATATGCCGCTAGCAAATACCCTGCTAAAAATAGCATTTACTTGCCCAATGAGAATCGGCTAGCTGGCAGGGGGGTTAAGAGGGGGTGTTATTTGCTTTTGAAAGAATACTCATTATGCATCGCGCGCGTGTGTGTGTGAAATAAGAACAAGAACTTAAAACTGTTTAAAAGACACAATTAGTAATATACAAAAAGCACGCCAAATTGCTTTTTAATTAGCTTCTTATTTAACGTTGTATACAATTAAGTCTTTACAACGGTGCGTCTTGAGACTGACAATGTATTGTCTCTCCTCCCAATATTCTTTTTTCAATGCACTGATTTCATTGTACAACAAAGGACCACATACTTCTTTCCCTGCATTGCAAACATAAATATATGCCACTACGATGCATACAGACGTATAATAAATATCAAAGTAATAAATAGATAACGTTATTTCGTGTTGTCACATATTTAAGTTTAGATAACATTTTATGTTTCGTGTTTTATTGTTAAGCGTCGGACTCCTGTGATTAAAACCAAATTACTCACCTTACAACAAAACGTCCAAATGATTTTTTTTTTTTTCGGGGGATTGTGGGTTGGTTGGTTTACCAGCATTTAATAAACGTTTCAAATTGTTCATTAAGGCATTGGCAGATGTGGGCTGTAACCCAATTCTAGCTACCGATAAGTATACCTCTTGAACTATTAGAGGCTCGAATAGGTGGAAGTATAAGCATGTGGGTCTCATATATATTAGTATTTATTGTATATACATTAGTATTTATTGTTTTATACCAGTTTAATTGTATTACTTCAGCGATATATATTTTTCCACTTTGATTGTCATAAAATGAATTTTTGTATGTAATGAAAGGTTAATGTTAATAGTTTACACTGTAGACTGTTTTTGCAATTTCCCGGACAATTTCATCCATTTCTTACAAAAAGAGTTTTTGCAATTTCATAGACAATTTCATTCAATTCTTAAAAAATAAAAATTAAATATCAATTTTTGTGTCCTAAGTGTGCATCTTCTGTAGATTAATATAATATTTTCTTTAAAAATGCCCCCCCCCCAACGTATTGATGAACTTAACTGAGATGGCAAGATAGCATAATGGAAATAAGATATACATACATAAATACAGGCAGAAATACTGATAAGTAAATCTGTCGGTATATCTATTTCTTTCTGACGATTCTAAGTGTGAGGGTGGGATAGGGAAGTGTTTTTTAAAACGAGATACAACGCCTGTCATTACACTTCTGAAATTAAACAACTCGCTTTAACCCTGCTCTATTGTCAGCGTGTATCATAGGAAAAAAGTATAGTAGACATCACAATGGCCCACTGATCACTCAATTCAACACCAAACTTGGTTACCCTATCTCTGTCGACTGTGTCCATTAGAGGGGCTAATGTCAATCATATAGCAGATATGGGTCCATTCACCACTACTATCAACACCAGGCAGGGTTATCCCAGCTCTGTTGACAGTGTCTATTAGAGGGGCAAATGTCAGTCAGCTATCATTCAGCAGATATTCCAATGGGGCATTGACAACTCAGTTTAACGCCAGTCCAGATTAGATGACTACCTATTAGCATTTTGCCATGTGCAATTGGTCAGAAACAGTCAGACACCTATCAGTCTCTTGCTATAAAAATATATGATTGCAAAAAATAGCAATGTATATACAGAAACTATGCCGATGTTTCGTTCTTCACCATTTAATAAAATTAATATATGTGTTTCATGAAAATATTGTTATGACTCCATGGCCTTACATTGAGCAACAGAAAAGAGCGAAAACCATCAATCCAACAAATAATTTTTTTTCCCCAGAATGCAAAGTGAAAATTTAAAAAGAACTTCCAGTATTGTGAATTAAATCAAAATAGTCCTAAAAGCTCTATCACAAATCCAAACATATGAAGTTCTAATCAAATTCCAGTGTTGTTCCAGATAAGTTCGAATATTGAATGTGTTGATGTGCCTGCAGTCCCTATAATTCCAAATTAATGTTTTGGTCTAATACTGATATTGAGCACAGTGAATAATTATTCCAACAATAAGTCTGATTCTGCTTCAGATGTTATGGCAAGAATCAGTAATTTTTTCAGGTAAACAACATTATATAAAATGCCATGACACAATAACAGAGCAAGGATGCAGGTCAGTCTCCTCTCTAAAACACTTAACGTTTTTAACAAATTTAGGAATTTCCAAGTGAAAAACCATATTATAGACTCGGATTCAAACAAGCATGTTTACTTCCAAATATAATCACCTGAATATTTAACCTAAACTTTTAGAGAAATATTAGTTACATATTATCTTGTTTACAAAATAAATGTCACTGGTCAGGTACACCATGAACTTGACTTTGGGCACGGTCAAGTAAACCTCAAGATGTATGTAACATATAATCACTTAGAAAAGCCAACAAACAATATAAATTTCGCCATCTATCTTGCATGACTCCGTACTTTCAGATGAAAACGGACCTATGCACAAAGGCCACCTATAACTTTGAGAAGGACTTTTTCAAACTCATGAACAATGCCGTGTTTGGGAAAACCATGGAGAATATGTGCAAACGAATCCGCGTGGATGCTGTCCGTGTTACGAGTCTATGCTCTTAAAATAAGTAACAGAAAAGAGTAAAGACAACAAGCTTTGTAAAATTTAACAAATAATTTATTTCCCGAGAATACAAAGTAAAAAATGAGAAGAAAAAAAAAATAACTTACGGTTTTGAGAATTAAATCCAAAAATAATCCAACAATTAAAGACACAAGTTCTAGTAATAAATGTCCTCAATAAAACTCAGTGCAAGTCCCAAGATATTTAAAATTGAAGGCGATGACGTGTCTGTTATAGTCTGCGTCGTACTGATGTGTCAACAGTCTCTTGTTGAATCACATAAATATTATTCCAGGTTTGAATTCAGTATAAATTCTAATGAATGTCTTTATCCAAGAGTTTTGTCGGAGCAGTTTTGTATTTCCAGAGAAAAGAATCACTTGAATTCAATAATTTGAAGAAAATAAAATTCAGCCCAAACTGATCACAACATAATGCAACTTAACGTGTCAAGTGTTTTAAGCCCAACTGACAAACCTTTATCAAAACATCAGTTATACGACTAATTAAGACGCAAAACAAATTCCCGAATGAGGGTCAAAAGTTCATTCTTCTGGAAAAAAAATAGAAGTTTGTTACCAAATGGCACA
Source organism: Megalonaias nervosa (assembly GCA_016617855.1). NCBI lineage: Eukaryota > Metazoa > Mollusca > Bivalvia > Unionida > Unionidae > Megalonaias > Megalonaias nervosa. Next base: position 32,976 of record JAECUM010033693.1, read on the forward strand.
TGATACGCATCATGTAGTCCAGGTATGACCTTGACTCAACTTAATTATTCTTACACTGAGAAAGACAAAAAAATTTTTTTAAAAAGTTATTTACCAAAACTCTCACTGATTTTGGAACAAGGTCAGCAACTAGATACAATGTTTCATTTACCCATAGAGGATAATGGAGCTATTATTAGTTGTTTACATCAATGAAATGAAAAAAAAAAATTAAAAAAAGTCAATCAGGTCAAACAGAACTGAACTCAATTCTGGACAAGGTCAAGTCCAGGAAACAATGATACATTACAATAGCATGTAATGGAATAAAAAAAAAAATTAAAACTAACAGACAAACAATTAAATTAAATATACATAACATGATAAAATGATTATACATGGATCTATCTTGTACTGTAACATTCTATGAGCAATCAGCCTTCATCTATGGACAAATGCAAATATTTACATCCTACGCATTAAACGTGTGAAGCGTGTGGCGAACAATATTTATATACCACACATATATTCAACCACACCAGCTTCAGTCAGAAAGCCTAAAATAATACCAGTTTATAAAGATCATTCACAACTAGTCAGGAAAATGCCTTCCTTCCTCTGAGTAGACATAAGCTGAATGGGCAATCATTGTCAACAGTGTGAGTAGAGAAACTAGTACGTTAGGAAATTAACATAGATAGGAAAACATATACTTAACCATTTCCTCAACATCCTCGAAAGGTGGATGGATATCAAATGTTTTCTTTGCATCTGTGAAATCTCTTATTTTCAAGAAAACAACTTTATCGTGTAAACCTTTAAATGCTTGGTGGGACATGTTATCAAACACAGAGTTAAAGTAGTCTCCATTTAAAGATAAAAATGTGTGTGTCCCTTTCATGAAAATTTTAACATGCGGATTTCTCTGCAGAAGATGTCTTACGCTACTTGCTATTCTCTGAATTCTGTCCCAGAAAACATCAGGATGGTATGCTATGAAATGCATATATATATGTACCACAACTATGATATTTTCATTAGGTCCGATTTCTTCCAGATACGCGGAAACGGGACGTAAATATCGTCTTGATTCCCACCTCTTTCCTACATTAAAGGGCATTGCGTTTGGAAACCATTCCATGGAGAAATCAAAATGCTCACATAGTGCTTTTGCAGGTTTGTGCCACTTGATTGTAGACCAGCTTTCTGAAACTAACCTGCATTCCAAGAGCGGTTCCAAACTTTGAAACCATTGTCGTGTTGTTGAGTCTCCAAAAATTACGAGTTTCTTCCCTTTTAAACACTTCTGTATCTTTGCGAGGTTTGTGAAGCCTTTGCAATGAAGTGGCTTCCATACATTATTATAGTAATATCCTATGGGAGATTGCTGATTCCAGGTAATGGCAGAATTTACGTTTGCACATTCAGGCACATTCATGTAAATGTTGGACGCTAAAAAGAAAGTGACAACTGTACTATGAATGAAATATTATCATAAGGTAGGATGGAAACAAATATCCATAAAAAAAAATCGCTGCCATGCACGTGATATCATGATATGGTTATTATGCCAATAAGGAGCAAGGGAAACAACCACCCATAAAAATATGTCTTGCGCATGTGATATGGCGAATATGCCATGAAAGTATGATGCAAACAAACATCCATTTACAAAACTCGTGTCTTGCATGTGATAGGGCTAATATGCACTGAAGGAGTAATAGAAACAAAAGTTCATAAAAACTCTGCCTTGCATGTGATGCGGTGAACATGTGAAGAGAGAGTAATTCAGCAACTTTCATCATTTCAGTGTTCCCTTGTAACAGAAATAAAATAATGAAGCGGTAGGCTTCCCAAATCAATGCAGATGTCACTGCGGTCTTTATTTCACTACATAGATTCTCATTGTTTGCCAAACAAAATGTCTAAAAACCACATATCGATTTCTTTCATAATTTTCTTTGATCAAAGATAAAGAAGTAGAAAGCAAACATATTGACTAATTCATTTGAAAGAAATATGCCAACTAGAAAAAGCGATTCCAACTTCTTTCAAGAAAACCATTACAAGTAATATCTATAAATTGATAAAGTGTTACGAGTCTATTCTCTAAAAATAAGTAACAGAAAAGAGTAAAAGACAACTGGCTTTGTAAAATTTAATAAATATTTTTATTTCCCTATATTACAAAGTGAAAATGAGAAAAAAGAACTTACTGTATTGTGAATTAAATCACAAAATAATCCAAGAATCACATACAGAAGTCCTAGTAATGTAAAGCCCTGAATAAAATTCAGTAAAAGTAAAAAAAAAAAAATTCCAAAAACTGAAGACGGTGACGTGTCTGTGGTAGCTATTGAAGTGCTGATGTGTCAAAAGTCTTTTGCTAAATCACAGAAATATAAGTCCAGGTTTGAATATACTATAATTCCAGTGAATGTCTCTATCCAAGAATTTTATCAAAGCACATTTGTATTTCCAGAGAAAATAATCACTTGAATTCAACAATTTGGACATAAAGATTCCAGCCAAAACTCTTGGTCACAACATGCAATAAAACTTAAAGTGCTAAATGTTAAAGCACGATTGACCAAGTCTTCACAATCACAAGACTATATAGTTCTCTACTTGACATCAGGTCACAATTAGCATTTTCTAAAGAAAAACATTACCTAATGGAAAATAACCTTCGAGAATGATCCTGATGTTTACAAAATCAAAATGATGACCTGTAAAATTAACTTAGGAAAATCCAAAACCCTGACACAAATAAACATATTTACTTCTTCTATTAATAAAGATCTTGATATTAAGCTCATAAGCATAGAGAATAATTTAGCTATGTGTAAGTTGCTGACATTAAATGAAATTAATTTATTTTTTTTTTTTTTAAAAAATTCAATCAGGTCAAGCAGAAATGAACTCAGTTTTGGACAAGGTCAAGTCCGGCATACAGTGTTACATTACAATAGCTTGTAATGAAATAAAAAATGTAAAGCTAACAAACAAACAATTAAATTAAATAAACATAACAAAAGTGTTATCCGAAACGACGATAAATCGAGGAACTCCCACACTGCAAAACAAATGTCATTTGAAGCGTCGCATAAACTTAGCATTCATTAACTGACTTCAGTAGATATCGAATCCTTAAAGCAAATAATTAAGTGCATTGCCTCAAGAATTAAGTGCAGTCAAATATAAATGAATCGCATATATTCTTACATATTGAATCTACAATGAACCAAAAGGATATTAGGTAGAATATACTCTAATGATAATACTGTTGAAGATGACTTACATTTTGTTAAATGTCAGTGTAACTCAGTTTTACTTGAAAAACAAAACTATCTAAAGCTACTGATTTGTTTGATACATTTTCTAGAGCTTAAGTTGCAACACTTAATGCAAAAGTATCAGAGATACCAATGATCTTCATAGCAGACACTATTAACTATTCAGATAGATTAAAGACATCGCTGTTTCTGTCGTTCCACTTTGCTTCAGTGAATGATTTCTTACTTATATGTCTAAAGTAACTTAACTTACATGACCATTAAACCAGATGCTTGTTACACATTTTATGTTATTAGTGCGCTGATGATATGTTTTGTTTCTCTGCACCGTGCATACATTATTAGTTGCTTACCTACAACATCAGATATAATTTTGACATTTCCGGTTGAGGTAATGCGTGGAACATTACTATTACATCTCATCGCCTACGTCAGCAGACATAATTTATGAATAAGGTAGTAAATGTTAATAAGTTATCCAAAAAGCCATGACATAGAAAATAAGAAACTGTAAACAAGTTACAAAACAACCGAAACTCCAAAAATTAATATTTAAATTTGAAAATGTTTTAAGTGCATACTTACAGCTCCTAACTTCCACCTCAATGTTTCCCGGAATACAGATTCCATAACCAATCCTACATTTTATCTTATTAGTGTGTTATAATGATATGATTTTGTAGCTCTGTACCGTGCATACATTATTAGTTACTTAAGTACATCCCCGAATATAACCGTGGTATTTGCCATTGAATCGACGCATCAAACATAACTATTTATATCTGATCATCGACAACATCAGCAGAAAGAATTTATGAGTCAGGTAGTAAGTGTTAAGATTTTGTACTAAACGCCATGACACAGAAAGTAAGGAATTGTAAACAAATTTACACGACGATAAAAATATTCTAACAATAATATTAAAATGTGAACATT
>JAECUM010033695.1:0-31712 GCA_016617855.1 Megalonaias nervosa
TTTTTTTTTGGGGGGGGGATGGCCGCATTGGGAAATTATTGATTGTACCTCTAGCTATGCTACACTCTTTAAAGGAATTATTCTTTTACCCTTTCCTCAAGTGCTTTCACCGTTGATGACGCAGGTTTTCTACTATAACTGATGTCTTGTCCACCTCGGTAAAAGTTGGCATGATAGGTATCAAAATGGAATTATATGCAAAATGAGGAGACAACTAAATCAGTATACAGAGGTTACCCTCATGAAAGCATCCACCGACCAGTGGCCACCCTTTGTTCACGGCCAAAATCCCTTGGCACCAAACAGTTTGTGTTCAAAAGTACCCCAAAGAAAGGCGACCTCTCTAAAGCGAACAGCGGCAAGCATATTAGGGCAATAATTTTAAATTTATCCCTTACAAAAGGCCACATTTTATTATATTATGTGTCCAGAACCAATATTCAATTAATACGGTATGGTAAGTAATCCGATTATCGTTACCGTTGTCTGTTTCCCGATGTCAGGTTTCCGTTACTGAAAGAAGTGTTGGCTAAAGGACCTGTACACTAAAGTTAATATTACATCATTAACGCTGACGTTTACAGGAAATAGGGACAACAGTGTTGTGATAGAGTTTTGGGCTTCACACAGTGTTTGAGTTTTTCTTTGATGATTAAAACCTGATGTAATTGTCAAGATCAAAACATGGTCAGCATAGACTAAATATAGATTTTGTGGATTAACACACACAGAAAATTAACCTTGAACAAAACAGGGTACCAGACAAAGATAACAAATCACGTGACAGTACATGTATCAATTCATTTCATTTATAAACAAGGCATTTCATTGACCACAAAAGAGGGGCCCCGAGTGGCCGAGTGGTCTAAAGCGCTCACAGCTACGGATCACTGCCATCTCACATCTGTCTGCGTGAGTTCGAGTCTCAGGCTCGGCTAACGGGGGCACGTGAGAAAGCCTGCCAGTAGCTTCTCGTGGGTCGGTGGTTCTTCCCAGGGTTTTCCAGGGTTTTTCCTCCACCAATTATACTGTCCGCCATATATAGCCTATCTTGTGCTGAAAAATGGCGTTAAACCCTACAAAAACAACATTGACCACAAAAGTTTCGTCTGCATGATCAAGTTGCAGTACTGAACAATTAGGAACGTAGGAATAAACCGTTATGAAACTTTAACATGTCATCACATAAATGGCAAATTAATACTTTAAAAGAAAAAGTAAAAGTTATTTAACTTGACGACAATGGAGAGAGTTCAAGAGTCCTTGCCAAAAAAAACAATTGTTGGGAAGACTCAAATATACAACATCGTAACAGGTAAGGAGAATATTCTGCCTCAGTGGGAAAATGGAGTTAGTTAATGGATAGAGAATGATTTTAAATGCCAAAGCAATGTATGTACCAATATTTAAATGATGTTTTACCCTACTCGCATTTCATGCTAAACTTGAAATAAGTCAGTTCTTAAAACAAGAACCTTTTAATAATTGATGCTACTTTTAAATGAAGATATTGAATGCTTTGAAGTTATTTGTAGCTTTCTTACTAAAAATACAGGTACGGGTCACCCCCTCTGGAAAAGCCACCAGCCTTATTTGCCCACTTTCCCGGTGCAGAAAGGGTGGCCGTATAAGAGGGAGACCGCTATAGTACTAATTTTCTGGACTTTATGGTTTCTTACAGCATACAAATTTACATACCCATTAAAGAAAAAAAAATTCTCCGTGTCAAAAATGACACAGCACCTTCCATAATCAGCAAATTTTAGTACTAATGAAAATATAACTTTCTGAAAACCAAGATAATCAATATGCAAGGAAATAAATTACGTTCTATCAATCTATCTATCATCAAGTTTTATTTAATGCTGCAATAAATATCTGTAACCCAGACAAATAATTACATCAAAGACTTACTTTGGCACCAATGACATCTCCATCCTTGTTATGATATGGTAACTGGCAAAGGATAGCTTTTTATGGCTTTCCTTTTATTCTTTCCATTCTTTTTCTTTCCTTGTGACTGGCAAAAGACATTACAATATGGCAGTACAAAATGCAAACTTAATATTATATACTATAAACCTGCTTTTCTTTTTGCTTTATTTAAGTCTTCAGCATTTTCACATACCATAATATAGTTAAATGTCCACATGAAATGAGCTTGCTATTAAGGATGTTCATGGCTGGACTAATAATAAGTGGCCCAATTGGCCTAATAGCCAAATGCTATTCAGCTGGTCATGAAATTGGGTCACAAGATGATTTCTGCAAAACGTTCTCTAAAATGTTTCAAATGGTTAGGAATGCAGTTGCTTGTTGTAAAAATTTTGCTCCATATTTGTTGACAGAATAACATCATGTGTACAAAATTGGAGAACTCTAATTCAAATGAGCAGTTTGTTTTAAAAAGATGTTGCTTCTTGGTATTTCTATTTTTGGTAACAGTGGCCATGATTAGTTGGCAAATCAGCTTAGTCTGAACAAATCTGAAAAGACTTCATCCTCGCATGCTGTCAAATTGGGCAAAATTGTATTGAGCAGTTTTTTAAAATAAATATCTATAATGGATTTTCTATTTTGGAATAGAGGTAGCCATAATGAATGATGGATCAGCCTCATTTGTATAAATTTAAAAGGGCTTCATGCCAAACTTTGGTCGAACTATTACAGGCAATTTTGGGAAGTCATTTAAAGCTTTGCTCAGTTTTAAAAATAGTGGCCATACTGGACAGTGGATTAGCATATTTTTGCATATATTTATGAGGCCTTTATACCACGACGTTCGCTGTCAAAGTTGGTGAAATTCTATTGAACAACTTTTGAGAAGTCATATCAAGAATTTTCTTTATTAGCAATAGTAGCCATATTCAATGACACGTCAGCATCATTTTTACAAAATGGAAAGGCCCTGAAGCAAGGACGCTTTCTGTCAAATTTGGTTAAATTCTGTTGAACGATTTTAAAAATGTCATTTATAAATTTTTATGTCGTTAAAAACTTTGGCTATATTGGATGGGTGGATCATCACCGTGTTTAAACATTAGCAACCTTTATGCAAGAATGATTTCTGTCAAATTTTGTGACAAAGTTGTTTAAATATTTTTTTAGTTTTAGCAACAGCAGCCATATTGGATTATTGATTGGCATTAATTGCACTATAAATTTAAAATGTTTTATGCGAGAATGCGTTCAGTTCAAACTAGTCACATTTTCGTCAAAAGCCATTTAATGGTATCTCTTTTATTAGCAATGGAATTTATATTTGCTTGCCAGTAGCTTCTCGTGGGTCGGTGGTTCTTTCCGGGGATTTCCCGGTTTCTTCCTCCACCATTAATACTGGCCGCCATGTATAGCCTATCGTGTGCTGAAAAATGGCGTTAAGCCCCACAACAACAACTACAATTTATATTTGTGATTGGCATGATTTAAGCAATCTGAAAGATCTACATCCAAGAATGCTCTCTGATACATTTGGCTAAACATTTGTCCGGTATTTGTTTCGTTTTAAATGAAGCTGAAAGCGGAGAAGGAAAATATTGATGGTCAATGTACACCAGATGCAGGACCATGCCATGATTACATCTGGGCTTAAATTTCACAAAACTTTTCAACACATGAAGGGACACTGTTGCACCATGGCTACAGGTCCTATCAGGTTAAACTGGGCATTGTGGGATAAAAACTGGAGAAAGTGGAGTCTAACCTCCATCCCGTGTCATGGGCAATATCAATTAGGAAACATCCTTTCCGTCTTTGCATGATACGATGCGGGATCTCCCTCGATGCAGTCTTGGTTCTTTCTTGAAGTACCAATTTTGAGCTCACATTGGGTCCTGCAGATGACCTGAAGCATCCAGAGTAGTCGGATTCTTCGTGAACGGGATCCTTTTCTTGGCAATGAAAGCAGCGGCCATCATGAGATGATACTGATCCAGCTTGTTAGAACTTTTCAGGTCAACTGACAGAGCATTATTTTTATTTCACTTTGCCTGCTGTTGCTAGTGTGAATAAGAAGGTCTTCATATGAGAGGTGAATTAATGAATGAAGCCTTGAGAACAGTTCCAAATGTATCTTATTCAGTCAGGTTTTTACCCATGATAGATTCCATTTTGGTCCGAGCCGAAACTTTCTTGACAAGTGAATTCAAAATTTGACAGCAGATCAGAAAGGTATCTCTTCCACAATGATGCAGCATATTAGAAATTGTGGAACAGTAGCCATTGACTGTGATTGGTGCTAACTTCTTCTCCTCCAACATCAAAATTAGGAGGTATTATTGCATTCATTGGTGCAATGTGTTAGGCACACACCACTGTGCAAAGTGTCTCTATTGTCTTCATACACTTTCAAAGTAGAAAGCCATCTCACTTGAGGTATTCTCTCCACCAAATGATGAGAGAACTTTTGCCCTTGAGGGATTATTTAATGTGATCCAGATGTCCAGGTTCAACAATTCGGGATTTGGATGGAATGCTTGTCATCATGGTTGCTTGGTGAGGAAATTCTCTATTTTCCTGGGGATTTCCACTGTTAGATTGATGAGGTCATTGAGCTTCGATTCTGTGCCACTTGAGTGGAGCAATCAGGATGAGGTGACACTCTGATTATCTTGCTTTCTAATTGTGTTCACAAAAACAAATGTGTTGGAGGGTGAGTCTATGCATCCATGCTGTTCAAGCCATGGAATGAGCATCGACTGCCCAGGCCTTTTGGATTCGGGGCTGGTGAGAAAAAGATTGGGAATTTTGCACCCCCTAGTCACCAATAGATCTTCCAGTAGTGGATCCAAGTAAAAATGATGAAGCAACCATTCTGATTGTATTACTTAATTATTCTGTAGTCAGCCTGGAATATAATGAACTTGTAAAAGGATTTGCTGTTGAAGACACCTGCTTAGACATTCCCCAAGAAGAATGCAAAGGCCTGGGGACTTCGTTCCCCATTGCCTTCTGAGATAGTTCACACAGTGGAGTTGTCAGACAGAACGAGAAAGCCCTTTCTGTGTACATTCTCCTGCCACCGATGGAATGCTTTCTGGATGGCTTCATCTCTAGGATATTGATATGCAATAGACAATCCTGAGTGAGCCACTATCCACTGGCCTGAGAATTATGGAAGATGTGCAACCCAGCCTGTTGCGCTCGAGTCTGTACTGTCAACTCAAAGGTTGTACCTGCCAGGGAACACCTGACATAAGCCAAGTGAGGTTCTTCCATTTTCTGATATGCGACTTCGTATCGAAGGAACAAAGTTTCGGCCGATATTGGGACAACTGTATCAATCATTGTAATGGTCTCATAAACAGGTGACTTATGATGAAGATGCCCACTATTGCATTGCATAAACCCAGTAGGTGAAGATTCTTGGGCTGAGAAATATTTCCTTGTAAGAACTGAAGCCTCCTTTGAATGATTTTCAATGCATGTTCCTGCGGAAGACATACTTGTTTAGGCTTGCATATTGATCCCCTTCTCTGTGCTTCTATCAACATTGATTCTCAAGAACCATGGCATTGAACTTGTACTGGATTTGCAATACTGATTCCGATGAAAAGAGCCCATATTAATTGGGTAATGTGGCACAATCGGCCATGGAGCAAGCTGGATGCATTGTAGTACTACACAAGACACTGAATAGCATTGTCAGGCCCATTAATCAACCTTATAGGAAAGATCTTTATTATTGACCTGGCATGATCTGATACAGATGGTAGAATCCAAATGTGAAGGAGCAGGGCTTCGTTTTCCTCATAATATTACCAGCTATGGCAGTGTCATTTGTAGAATGAGCCATAAGAGTGAACATGTGCTGATGTCAGGACGGTATATGGGACGTGATCAGTGGGCCAGAATTCAACATAACAGGATCGGTTTTGACATTGACTTCGTAACATCAGATTCAGACGGCAGAGTCAGGTGATGATGGAACAGTGCCATTGTATCCTCCACAACCGTGTCAAAATCCTTATGCCGGACCGGTTTATAGGACATGTACTCTACAATACTGGTCCCTTTTGTACCATGCAAGATAGCATCTGAAATGCTTACTGACGAAGGTTTCACCATTCCATGGTTGCTATGTCTGTAATGCTCTCCAAGTCAGCCATTCGACTCAACAGCAATAACATCTGAACACCAGTTGGTCTCTGTTGATTTGCATATAAACAGATGCTGGGACACTGGACCAAGCTGTTGATGAAGAAGTATAATTCAGCTGGTGGAAACAAGTGCAAGGCTTCCTCAATTGGCGCTGGGAAAGCAGTCTTCTCAGGTCAGAGAGATTTAACAACGATGATGGAGCGTTGAGCAGATGTCATCTACAGGCAATGAGGCGATGCTGATGCATCCTGTGCAATCTGAGTAGAAACTGGAGAAGATAGTCTCACGGAGCAGCCCACCCTATTCACGGAACATCCTGATTCGAATACTGTTAACCCAAACAATCACTAAGAGATTGTTTCCTTTGCATGCCAAAGGCATGAAAACATAGTTAAAACAATATCTTGTGGGTACTGGGGCACTAAGTGACCTAAGTGCCTTGAGTGACCTATGGCTGATCCATGAAGTGCAATGTGGTGTGGAACAGGCAAACTCAAACGAAGAACTCCTGTCTTTTTGGCTTAAATGGTAAGATCTACTGTGATTGAGACCTGTTGAAATCTGAGACATATGGCAGAGTCCAATTTTGATTGAAGAGTGCCAATTTTTTGCATGACATTGTACCATTATTTGCGCCGAGATGGGTTAGGGGATATTTGATCAACAAACTGATCCATACCTATTATGTGCAAGATAATATCCACCTAGGTTTCCTTTAATCTTGGTCTTGTTCCAGTGTAGTTCATAAAGGCCTTCCATCTTTGGCTTACAATGAATGATTGACTATGGAAGTGAGGGATGGTGACTTCCACACTGTATCTAGTATCTAAGTAAAGGCTCCCTTTGAGTTGCAAAGGTTTGTGAAGTGAAATGACATCCATTGGGTACTGAGGAATTAAGCTGCAAAATCATTATAGTGTGTATCTTATGGCACTATGAGGGTTAGGCTGATCATAATAGTGCCTGCATGATGTGGATTCAGGAAACTGGCCAAAAATCATTCTGTCGGCTGACAATAAACGCTCGACTGTATTACTGACCTGTTGTGACCAGAGCCATATCGCAGAGTCCAATTGTGGTGGAACTGGGCCATCAATGTTGGCATACGTCCAGCTCATTCAGTTGTTACGGGGTACATGATATTTGATTCATGTAGCCAGTCTGTACATCTGAAGTGCAAGACATTACCCGAGTTGGTTTGTTTTTAACTTGATCTCACCCAATGGCACTTGATAAAGGCATCTAGTTGTCAAGTTGTCAAGCCTAAGCAGTAAACGGCCTACTGGTTCTGCCAAGAAAAGTTTATAAGTAAGAGAGAAGTCGGAGGTGTCGCTGACCGTGATTACTTGGATCATTAAATGGTTGCTGAACTGTGTAAAGTGTGATACCCATCAAGAACAAATCATTAACAGCCATAACATTACTGTACACACTGGTGATGTTTCCATCCTTCAAGGTGCACTTCTACACCTTCCGTTTTAGTTCTCCAAGTGCTGCAGCCAATTGACTTTCGGTCTATGATGTGCAGGTCTGAAACATATTTACAGATGGGCAACCAGAGCAAGTTACATATGTAGAGTGGTTGTCAGTCCCGTATTTCCAATGCCTGCAAAACTTGTGTTTGGTCTTGCTCATGGTCCAAATAAATATGTAATACAAAATAGAGCAGACAGTATATACAGGTGTAGCCCGGCATTTATCCTGCTTTAAGAACTCACACAGTGCACATGCAGAGTTGCACACTGACAATGTGCCTCCAAATATGGCAGTCAATACAAATAGAGTATTGAAACATCATGAAGTGGATGTTAAAAGATAATTTCTAATAAACGTTACCTGTAGTATGGGCAACTAGAGCAAGTTACATATGTAGAGTGGTTATCAGTCCCGTGTTTCCAAAACTTGTACTTGATCTTGCCCATGGTCCAAATAAATCTCTAAGATAAAATAGAGCAGACAGAATATACAGGTGTAGCCCCGCATGTAAGCTGATTAATGAACTTAAACAGTGCATATGCAGAGCTGCACACTGTAACAATTTACCTGCACATGTAGCAGCCAATACAAGTATTGAAGTGTCATTATAAATATGAAGTGGATGCTAAAATATAAATTCTTATAAATGTTACCTGTAGGAATGGTCAACTAACTGCCTATACAGGAAAAATCACCAAAGCGTTTTTTTAAATAGTAACTACCAAGTGGATGCTCAGACTAAACTGCATAGAAAACTTACCTGTACATAACTGACTGTGGCAGAAACTACACAGCAATATAATCGAGTTTCCATAGTACACTTAATATCTGCATATAAAAATGCACTAAAGAGTCACTACTGATACTTTCCAAGTGGATGCTATACAATCAATTTGTAAGACAATTTTACCTAAGGGCCAAATGATGGCGTATTAGTAAAGCGTCATGTATATAACTACAATTTCAATGCTATGGCTAGAATAATATAAATGAAAATGTACCTGTATGTATCTGATCATAGCAGAAGTTTTACAGCATTGTGACATGAATACTTTTATGTCGATTGTGAATCTTCTCTATCTTTTGAGAGTGTCCTGCTTGGCACGATCGAAGTAAGGAGGATTGAAAGAATTTAGCACCAATCCCTATATCAAGGGAAGATCACCCTAACTGACACCTAGGTGGGCAGATAACTTATAGCTTTTTAGCTAAAATGGTTTAGCCTGGGAGGGCTAGATTTGCAAGGTAGTAGTAGTTATCCTACGGAATTATGATCGGGTAATGTAATGTATTTTATGAAGAAACTGGAAATTTGTCAAAATGTTACTTGAAAGGAAAGGAGCACATTCTTCAAAATCTTGAGTTGACAAGGCTTAAATTTTGAATCAAGCGCTTGTCTTTACTGCAAGGTCTGTAAGTAAAAGCAAAGGAATATGTACAAAGAATGACTATGCATTATTACTTATACACATTTAGACATTATACCGACCCGTATTTGAAAAAATGTCAAGCTATGCAGTGTATTGATTAAATATATACCACATCATCAGCAAATAAGCTTGCATTAAATTTATCCACTGAAAATGAGGGTGGGTGGGGTCACTGAAATTAATCTGAAAATAGAATGGGTAGCACATTTTTCAAGTTATCACAAATGTTTTAATAACATTTCAATGACATTTATACTAATGTTTTCTTGATGTCATTATCTGGTAACAGTGTACCCAGTAATAAATAGGTTAATGATTTTGAGAAGAAAAGATATTTGGCTGGACTCATTTTAGGGTTAACCGACTGACTTTGCCAAAACATTTTGTTGTTGTTGGCAAGGACATGATAAATGAACGCAGAATGCTAATTAAAGATGATGCATATAATGTTTGTTTGCAAGTGGCATGTGACAGCTCCCATAGGGCTAAGTGCTGTACCAAAAACACACTCATCCATATCTCTAGACAAACAATTATTAATCATGCTTCTTGATCATATTTCATAGAGTTCTTTCCCTTCCTTCCCTTTTTCTTCATGTTCATGTTTTTTTTTCTTTAGGAAATGCTTGTTGATTATCAAACAGGTTGCTCATCAACTAAAAAGACTTTTATTCAGCTCAAAAACAGTGATAAGAATATAGAACAAATTGGACAAAGCATTTCTGTGTCTCCAGTCATGGTTGCTTAGATTATTCCTCATTTTGTTTCTATGACTTGTCTTTCGATCCAGTAAACAAAGATACTTTTGTGACAATGCAAGAGTTAGATGGAAAAGAACACCTTCAGAGGGAAGCAGAACTCAAAAGGAAAGAGTAAGTCCCTAGACATCATCTATAAAACTGACTGTCATAATAAAATGTTAGATAGGTTTCTACTATATACAGATATCAATACAAAGATATAGACTAAGATATCCTTACCTCAACTGAACATAATATTGGTATCTATCTACATAGTTAGTCAAAATTACGTACGCATGGAGGGGATGGGGTGGGGGTTTGAGAAACGTATATTCTTGCATATGGGGAGGGGCTGACTGCTACTAAGTACATATGTTCTGCACCCTCAGGGGGTTGCTATACATAAGATCCTTTATTACACAAGTTCTTATATTTTAGCCTGTAATGCGCCAAAACTGGCAAACGAGTCGATTTAAAACTTCATATTTTAATGAACGAATTAACTTCATTTTTCATAGTTCAGTTGTCCCAGCTATTGTTGGAAGTGTGGAGGTAACACACAAGTGTATGTATCCGCAGGAAGGGGGAGTCAAAATTGGCTGATATTTCGCATACGTGTTTTATGGATGTCCTCTTGGGTACAGACATTTTTAATTACTGTGACCAATCTTGTCATTCCCAATTCCAGGGAATTTATTTACATTGTTTCATAAAATTGCCAATGTGGAAACTTAAGAATTGTCTTTAAAAAGTTTTAAATGCAAAGAGAAAAATAAATGAATGAACTAGCCACTATTTAATGTATGACGTCAGGCAGATCAAACAAAAGAATTTTTAAAGGATGGCTATACGACAGAGTGATTGTGATGGACACGTCTATCTTCCCTCCCTCTTAACTATCTACCTTTCACCAGCATATTCATATATATATATATATATATATATATATATATATATATATATATAACATTTTGCAATTGTTTTTCTATTTTCATAAAACATTGTTGATACTATTGTCAAAAACTAAACTTGATCCTGATTGGCTGATGCCTGGTAACATTTTAACTTCTAAGACTTTAATGATAAAAGTAATTAGATTGATTAGGAAAAAGTTTTGATGCAGTCATTGGTCTAAACAGGATATAGTTTACCTGAAAACACTGAACTTTTGTATGATTGCCTAAGACTCATTTTCCTTAAATACGAAATTTCAGGCTTCAAAAATCAGAGAAAAAAATGGCTTAAAACCATACATTTTAACTCAGATTTTTTTCATCATTTGAAGATTAAACAGGTACAATTCGGTCAGGCCTAGATTGCACTGAGTTGTGCTATGGTTAGATGTTTAATGGTATGTAAAAAGTAGCCAATAATTTATGAGTATCTCATTTTAGTAAGATATCGTTACATAGAAAAAGTTTTAACCATTAAATTGTATACAAGTATGGCTTTCTTGTTGAGAGGATGACCTATTCAAGTGATAAATGCAAAATCTGTACTAAATTCAACGGATTTCATTATGTTTTCATTTAACATACTCAACTTTACATCTTTTGAGGGACCCTGAGTGGCCGAGTGGTCTAAAGCGCTTCACAGTTAAGGATCACTGCCATCTCACCTATGTCTACATGGGTTCGAGTCTCAGGCTCGGCTAACGTGGGTAAGTGAGAAAGCTTGCCAGTAGCTTCTCGTGGGTCGGTGGTTCTTCCCGGGTTTTTCAGGGTTCTTCCTCCACCATTAATACTGGCTGCCATGTATAGCCTATCTTGTGCTGAAAAATGGTATTAAGCCCTAATGCAACAACAACAACAACCACAACAACATCTTTTGATTTAGAAATAAATGTATTTATTTAGTTTGCCATTACTGCAAATGCCACGAGAGGTAAAGCAAAGGTATCATTTCTTAATAATGCTAACATCAAGATATCAAGTTTTTTTTTTCAAAAATGCATTCATCAACATGATGGGATACTCTGTACTGTCAGGATAGGAATGAATTTCAAGAACTTGTAAATTAATACTGGATAGATTCATAGATTACAAAATGAATGATTGCCATTTTTAAACCGTGTCTTTGAATTTTCTATTCTATATTTATGTCACACACAATTACGCAACTGAACTCGTAAATTACCCCTGCAACAAACAACTCTGCTTTGTCTATAAATTCAACTAATTAGAAAAATAAATATTGTATACATTTACTTTTTCATACAATATTACACAAAAGGAAGACTATAGAAACTAATAATAATAAGGTCTTTATGTAAATTTAAAAAGTCGAATTACAACTTATCTCCCTTAAGGCCCTCTACTCAAAACTAAACTTTAAAAAAATCTTCATGAAAGTTTTCCCTATCTCTCATGAAAATTAACTGTTTACAAGTGACCACATAAACAAATATGTACTAAAATACATTATGAAAATAGGAGGATTTAACTATATATAAATTTTCGTTTCATCTCTCCAGTAACTGTGTTTTGAACCAACTTGAAGCAAGATCTTATTCTACGCATAGCGTTAATGATCACTTCTGCTTACATGTAGGCTATTCTGCAAAAATGTGGCATGTAGTAAAGTTTACATCGGTATTAAACTTTGTCATTAAACATGATTAGGATCAAAAGTTTATAGAAAGACATTTTATACCTTTATAAATATGCCAATATCAAAGATGCAGAACAAACAAGTAATAAATTTGAAGAGTAATATTGTGATAAATCCCAGAACTCAACCTTGAACTTTATTAGTTTCTTAACATGTAGGTTTTGAAATATTGTATATACATTTTTAAAGGATTTAACTGAATCAGCAGATTGAATGTGAGCAGGGATTGAGTCCCACTTTTTAGTCACTGAATAATATAGATATCCTTTGAATTGTTTGGTGAACGGTTCTGGTAATTCTAAATTGTTGTTAAAATTCTATCTTAGATAATAGGGAAAAGACGTTTCGTTGAATAATTTAGTCATGTACTCTTGACATACAGAAACATTTCTTCGCAATGGAGTCTCTTAAATGTTTTGATTAGATGAATATGTCACTGTCACGTAAATTATGATGTGTCCACCAATCTGCTGGCAAGTTTTAACCTGAACGTTTGTAAGGTCTTCTCAGACAATTTGTATATTCTTTTAATTTTCCATTGGCATATGGTTCAGGAATCATGCAAATTATACCTTCCATTGATGCCCTTAACTTTGTCTGATGGATGTCACATTCTGGTCGCAAGATGCTGGAACCAGTGTATCAATTAAACTGTCTTGCTGGGCAACATTTCATTGTTTGCTCTATGCAAGACCTGCTGACCAACATCTAACGGTTTGCAGTCGCGATCCACAAAGTTTCATTAAAGCACACCTCAAACTTCACAAGTCCGTGCGTTTTTGTTTCTTCACAAAAAAAACAACAAACAATCACTTCCATTTTCGCATTATGGGTTTGCAAACTACAAGCAAGATTTACTTACCTCCACAACTGACGAGTTTTACAATGTGCACAACTACGAACCTCCTAAAAATAAGCATCGACAACTTTATGGTTTCTAAAAACACATATTAGCACACTCTGTTTGAAAGAATTGTGCTTAGTTTAAAATTATTTCCAAAAGAGATATTAGACTTCCGTTGGTAAATTATTATAATTAACAAAGTAATGGAGCCACGTGCTTGGAACTAATTTGTTGCTGTTAACATACAGACATGACCTCAGAGTTGGTCGGTGTAGGAATAATATCCAAAACTGGATAGAAAAT
This sequence comes from Megalonaias nervosa, assembly GCA_016617855.1. Taxonomy (NCBI): domain Eukaryota; kingdom Metazoa; phylum Mollusca; class Bivalvia; order Unionida; family Unionidae; genus Megalonaias; species Megalonaias nervosa. The sequence continues at coordinate 13,503 of JAECUM010033695.1, forward strand.
CACCATATAGCAGAGTCGCTTATTTAGTGGCTATAGCAGAGTGAGCACACCTTTAATAAGATGTATAAGCTATGCAAGCAAACTAAACTTCAAGCAAAGATTTACTTACCTCTGAAACTGAAGAGCTTTATAACGTGCAAAACTACGTACCACTGAAAATGAAGATTTGACCACGGAATGCTCCAATAAGTATCAGCAATTTTATGATTTGTAAAAACACATATTAACACTTTTTTTGGAAAGAATTGTGCTTTGTTTAAAATTATTTCCAAAAGATATAATAGACTGGTTGTAGTAAGTCATGAAAATTAACCAAGTAATGGGGCCATGTATTTCGAACTAATTTGTTGCTGTTAACATATCGACGTGATCTCAGAGTTGGTTGGCATAGGGATAGTAAATCGCCAAAGGCGCTTATTTAGCAGCTATAGCAGAGTGAGCACACCTTTAATAATACAAGATATAGAAGCTATACTTATCTCCCTTTAACACTCAAATGAAAAACCCAATTTCTGTAAATGCATTTTCATACAAGTAAAAACGGAAGGAAGCAATGGATAAACCAATAATGCAAAGTAAGACAGCATTTATGATACAATAAACAAAAGATAATATGAAAGATAAAATTCAGATGTGAATGGAATGCAAATAAAATGCAAACGAAATACAGAATTGGTAAAAGTGACAGTTTCGGGGTCTGTAACTGATGGAAGTCAGGATTTGGTGCAAGTTTTCAAGCGGAGACCATTCTCCTTTGCTGCCTTGACGAACAGATTCAAGACAATATAAATATTTTACTCCAAAATCTGACATCAGTGTTATATTTCTAGCTTCCTGATTGATATATTTGTCTTGCCCAAAAAGTGTGATGACATCGTTCTCAAAGTCGTCGACAATGTCATGTTATGTTCTGTTCAAGTTTTTGAAAAACATTCTGCGCAAGTTGCTATATTCAGTTGAAACTGGGTTAATATTAACAGGAGTCTAAAATTTGTACCATATGTTTTAATCCAGATGCCATGTCTTCAAATTGATATATACAGGCCCGATATTGCACTCGACTTATGACCTGTAATTGTCACAACGTAAAAAAGTTCAGCAGGATCCGTACATGTATTATGAACCGCATTCATTCAATTTTGCAGAATTAAGAAGTCATTACAAGGATAATTTTGTGAAAGGAAGAAGAAAAGACGGCCTGAAGTTAGTTTTAGCATTAAAGTTGAGGACTTTTCCTGAGAGAAAATTAAAATTTATTAGCATATTCTTATTAAATTCATTGACTCATGTGAGATAAAATTTTTGACTCTGGACTGATTTTACTTTTTAGTAAAATAAAATGCATTTATCTTTAAGAGAAAAGTAATATTTTTCATTCAGGAAACGATAACCCCTTACTACGTTGTATTTCAACCTTAACTCTTGTTAGTATTATTCAGATGTACTTGAGTATATCGATGTACATATTTCATGAGCAGATATAAGATTTATGTCCTTTATACTATATCAGCAGCAATAGGATAGAAACAACTTAAGCTCAATGACATGTTCTGTTAAGTTTGTTTAAAAGATTAATAATGCACAAAGGTATATAAAGTTTGTATCACTCTCATTTCTGCTTCATTTCGGTATATAAAATAACCATAGTCCCATTTTAACTCATTCAGCCCAGATCCCGCCTATACACATGATGTTTTCAACATTCAATGGCTGATTCTGCCTATATTTGTGATTTATTTACTGCATTCAGTGACCGATCCCACCTACAGTCGTGGTGAATATGTGGTAGTAAAATGTCTTTTGATTGGTTACATACTGGCTTTTTCCAAAAATCTGATGATAAACCAATCACAAATGAATTTACTTTTCTTTGTGTAAATTTGAACTATTGATAAGCCATGGTACAAATCAAGAGCTCATTTACTACACGTTTCATTGATGACTGACTGATAGTAAACATTGGTGGAGTTTACAGTGATAAATGTAACAGTGAAAGTGAAGAGTTTCTCGGGTTTGATCTAAAATTATTGAGCAAGCAGAGAAAAGATATTTTCAGCAGCTTGGATAATTTACGAGATTTAGACTTGGACACAGAAGTTCTGAGACTGAACCATCAATCTAAATATGATGCACATTTTTGTAAATAGTTTATAAATAACTTGTGCAAGACTTGAACAAATAACACAAAAACTATATAACTGTGGATAAATTTATTTGGAACAATTGTTGAAAATTTATGGACTTTTACTGGATATAAGCAGAGAAATTAATGTAAGAATGCATATTTTTTAATCATGTTTACAAAAATTTCTAAGTAATTAAAAAAACCTCTGGGATACAAGGAGCTAGACACAGCTTAGTGATGCTGGGGCACGGCAGCATTGATGCTGATAACAGTACTGGAGATGAACGAGTTATGACTTACTGTAATGAATGCAAGTCTTGGGACACTACAGACCTGCCAACCCTAACTAGACCTTCTCAGTAAGGCAGTCGATTTTTCCCATAAATTGGGCCATTTTTCCATAAGGTGTAACAAAATATAACGTGTTTAAGAGTCCAGAAGTGTGATTCAAGTCTGATGTACCCATGGTAAATATCATGTTCAACTCAAAAGTTTGTCAAGCTTACTTTAACCTTAATTACCTCCAGCACAATTTCATAAACCAGTTCCAAATGCTACTGAGCTCAGTGCCTTCTTGATATCAATCAACTCGACATAATCCTTTAAACAAAAATGCCATGGTGTGGCAGTCATCTTTCTCAACATATGACGTACTCAAATAAACACATGATGTCCACTAAACATAACTGTTGATCTTCCTGCTTTTTACCTCAAAAATCTGAATATTCCATTTAGTTTTTCTGTACTATTAAAACTTTTAAAATGTTTATTGTCCCTCTCATCCTTACTGCTCGGTTGCTGGATGCCATTTTAAAAAGAAATATACAACAGATTGATCCTGCAGACAATTTACATTACAGAATATTTGCAGTTTAAGGCATCTGAGGTACTCCAGTGCAGTTAGTCTGGTTTCCTGACCAATTCCATTGAATCTAATATGAAACATGGATCTGAATCAAACACAGACAAGCCAGTATCTTGAATTTACTGCAAACAATTGTATTTACATAATTTGTGCTTTTATTCTATAAAGCCATATTTCAAGGGTAATTTCCCAAGATAAAAATTTTAAGGGTTGGCAGGTCTGACACAAAAGTTGGGATACTTTAATTAATTTCAAAAATAATTTTTTTTATGCTCTATAAAAGTTGGAACATGAAATCCTAGTAAAACGTTTTATCTCATAAACATTTTGAGACATCTACAAACTTGTTTTCCCCATTTGCCAATCAACACATTCTACTGCTTGTTGGTTGTTAAGGAACTGCTTCCATTACTCCTAATACTGGCACAGTAATAATTAGATTGATATCACTTCATGAGAAATCAAAGCTGTATAATATTAATCTGTTACTTTCTTATTTCTATTTCAATTATATATAGATTTGTTGGACACTGACAAGTATTTAGCATTCCTACAATTGTTTTAGCAAATAAATCACAACTTCTCCCATCTTTTGAACAAGGCTAGCTTACTGTTGTTGCTTTACATATTATTATAACTTTTAAAACTGTTGTCAGTCCTAACTCCAAAGTAATTACAATGTTTTCTGCTGGTACACATTATTATAACTTAAAAACTGTTTCCACTCCTGACTTGCAAGTAATTGCAATGTTTCCTGCTTTTACACATTATTATAACTTTAAAACTGTTGCCAGTCCTGACTCACCACCAATTACAATGTTTCCTGCCTGGAAAATTCAGATTCTTAAATCATTAAAATGTGGTACAAATCTGGTACTAATGCAACAGCAAGAATAGTTCCTGCATATGATTTATCAATCGCAAAATGTGTCCTTGTTTACATTATGGTGCTTTTATGTGCAAGTTTTTAACTTATTCTTAATGAAATACACATTTTGGTTTTCAATCAAAGGCACAACTACACTGAACTTAGTGCTTTTAAAATGTTAAAATGTCTAAGAACAAATGTTCTGAAAATGTATGGAGGTAGAACCACAATCTTCTTCCCGGGTCTCATCTTCAGATGCCTGATTTGGCAAGGTATAACTGCCATCCTAAGAAGAGTTGAATTTCTGAGCTTTCTTTAAATTGTTTTTGCCATGTCTTTTGAAAAAAAAATGCAAAACTGACTTCTGACTCATTGACAATTTTCTGCTTGCAGTCTACAGGTTCAACAATGAGAACATTGCATCGTCAGCATTATCCAACTTTACTGATGGATTTCTTCAACCCCCATTGAATACTCTATACACACTGTAAAGCAGAAGATGGTTGTCCCTGACAGGTACAAGATGTATACAAAACACAATACATACTAATGATGACAGTCATATTATAGGGTCTTGTAAAATCCAGGCTCACAATACACATTTAATTATATCACACTTGACTAGTTACAACAGCACTGTAAAATGCACATTGTACAGCACCTGGCCACAAGAGTTCTGCATATTGGATAGCACATGCCTACGAAAGTACTTCTTATTGCACAGATTACTGTAGATACTTATCTGAACACAACTATCGTGGCAGAATTAAAATTATACATGCAAGTAAATGCATCTTTTGGCAAGAAATCAGATTACCATAAATGCTTATATGAACACATGGTGATGGCAGTAGTAACATTATCATTACTGTCCTTGCACTACGTTTTCTGAAGCCCCCCAAAATGTATCTACTTGATGTCCTAAATGTTAAAGTCACAGAAATCAATTCCTAACAAAACTGCAAAGCTCTGGGAATTTGGGTGGGTATGGAGCACAATTTCATCTTATGTTCATTTCTGGAGTTGACTCATTAATAATTGTGTTGCAAGGTTGAAATTTCCAACGAAATCTTTCTTTATTAATTGCTTTCAAAATCTTTTCTGTAAATCTACTTTCAGTTTCGAACAGAAGTTTGTCAATATCAATGAAGTTCAAACTTGTCAATGTCAGTGAAGTTTAAATTGTTAGAACTGTTCAGAATGATCATTTCACTACATATAAAATTAAATGATTTCATCTTAATCAGTATATTCAATAGAAACTGTCAAAGACTAATAATGCCTTCAGGTCCCAAAACTGAACAAATATTGCTTCCTTTATTCACATTTCTTCAATTATAATCACTAGAAAGGTCCACTGTGATGTGTGCTGGAATCTTCATAGAAAAGCAAGAAGCCAATGAACTCTGTACTGTAATGGACTATGGAGTACTGAAAAGGTGGCATGCAGTATGAACAGGAGGTGTGAGTGTTATGGTAATTTGTTATCATTGCAACTGAAAGAAAGTTTGTATTACAGCAAGGCAAACAGTAATGACCATATTTCAACATCATGAGCAGAAACTCCAGACATGCTTACCCCAAATATCGTTTTTTAGGGACAACACCATCAAAAATGAGGGATATAAGTAAGTTAACGCAAATCAACAAAAGTAAATTCTCTAAACACATTACTAAATAACAGTTAATGCATCTTACAATATATGAAACCCATCTATATATGATACACATGCATACACACACACACCCACACACACATACATACAAAATTCAAGCTGCCTCAATTTCATGCAAAGGGATCCATCATAAACACTCTTCAGGTCCTGCAGTTTCTTTTCAGTGTAGAGTCTGACTGTAGCCATCCATGGTGTGTATTTTGATAGAAATTGCTTCTGTCCTCAATTTCCTCCTGAACTCTTGATTTTTTTTTTGGGGGGGGGCCACTAAGAAGAAAATTTACAGTGTGCAGATGAATGAGGTACTGTCATTAATGAAAGCATTATTTTTGGCAGAATTTTGAAGACAGATGTTCCATCTTCCTTTCACTGGATAATAGGCTAACAGCATCCCACGTTTAATCTATTGTATTTCTCAGACACGACTTAATATTGTACCAGTTCCAATTTCACATTGGCTGCCATTTTCTTGAGCAATAATACTGAAAATCATTTCAAGAAATAATCCAAAGATGCCATTTTTGGCTTCTAGTCGCAATGCTGGATCCAAAATTTTAGCATGCTTTAATAAATTGTCTTTAAAGGGGAAACATGTCTCTATTAAATGTATTTTGCTGATGCTTCAAAATACCAAAATGTTTTGCTGCCTCTGTTCTCTCAAGTGGACCTCTTATTTTCTAGCAATAATGTCTGTTGCAGTCTGTCCAATCAAAAGATCTTCATCTCTTTCAGATGGTGCATAACTTCAGACTACTTCTGTTGCAGACTGGTAAAGCATAGCTGAAGGCTTCACAAACTTAACAAAAAAATGGTTTTAAGAAGCTTTTCAAAATGTCTTTTTAGCACCTATATTAATCGCGCATCACACTGTAGTTCTGTGTTCACCTCATCCAATGGCTTAGAGTATCTACCAAGGAAACACAAGGCGATTTGTTGGCAAGAAGGTGTGTCTCAGCTTGCTTAGTCTTTCTTTTCCAGATCTGGATGATGCAGACTTCTCTTGCTTCTCAAAAAATTCATGAAGAAGATCCCAGTTGTTCAAAAGTCTTTGTAGGCACCTGCTGATGCTTAGTCATCTAAATGAAACATGTCTTAGAATTTTATTTTCTTTATATGATATAGGGTAGGTATATCCTTGAACACTTCTTGCCATTTTAAACAAATAATAATATACATCAATCAAAAACTGGACAACATAAAATGGAAGACATGCAGCACTTTTTTTCTGCAGCTGTATGTAACAGGTGACACAAACAGCCTGAAAGAGACAAATTAGGTTGCACTTTAATAATAAATCCATACACTCCTCTGTCCTTCCTAACCATCAAAGTGGTACCGTCATGACCCAAGAGCCAAGCAAATCTTCCAAGACAAGTCCTGAACTTTCAACTAAATCGATATATTTCTTCACCTGCTGCAAAGCATTCACAAACAAGGATTGAAAGGATGTCTGATGTTACTGATGATGACTGATGATGATACTGGATCGACAATTCTCATAACAAGAGGAAAGACACTGAAGTTTCCTTGATCATTGCTTCCATCTGTTGAAACAGTGAATGGGCCATTCTGCATTCTTTTCAGCTAATTTTAATGAAGTCATTATTTCTTTAAAGATAGCAGTTCCTTTTCATCTGTCACACTGAAAATGTTTTACAATGACAAAGTCACTAAACATAACTCTAAAATCCTTTGAAAATTAATCCAGTGCACTCTTAGGCAGATTGAGTTTTATAATAATATCTACTAACATAACTTTGACTCTAATTACATCCGAGTTTGACATTGTAGTTGCAGTTGAACTAGATCCTGCCAGTGATGAAAAAAGTCCAACAATTTTCATTGAGCATTTAGCTTCTTTTCCAAGGTCAAGATGTATTTTTCCAAATAATGTCTGCATATATTGAACATTTCCAGCAAGCTTTATTAAAAATTCACAATTGTCAATGTTACAGAAAGCATTTCTGTCTGCATTTTTTCCTAGTTTTATGAATTCATACTTATCAGTGTATCCTTGAAGAAAACATTCTCAGCGATTTTTGGATACAGATTTTGAATCACTTTCTTTGTTATCCAATTGTCTTTTACAAGCTGTGATTTTATGATATTTTGTCCAGGATTAAAAACAAAAGCTTGAAAATAGAATCAAAAGAAGAATCAGGGAATGTTGACTACTATATTAGAATCACCTCGCTGCAATGGATGTTTAAACCAGCTTGCATGCACAGGGATGGAATCAGATCACAATTATTAGTTCTGGTTCAGTACCCAAGAACGTAGTCCCAGTCTATTTTTAGAGCATTATTTCCTGTCTCCTTTTGGTGGTGATACAAGAGTTAGATTTAGGCATTCTTGATATGAATTTAAAGGCAATTGTTTATTCGTTAGAATGTGAGCTTATGTTGTGGTTGTCTGTGTGTGTTTTGGTGACAGTGCACAGTCAGTAATAAGGCCTTGTTGATGATACGGAAGTGAAATCTGTGTTCCATAGTTCAGTACTGATAAACGAATGTAGAGACTTTATAGGAAAATTAATTGTGATCTGAGTCCAGATGATAAATTCCTGTTCACCAGACAGTCTGTACATATTTTATGACATTCAGATTGTTTTATCCCCTTTTGTGGATTTTCAATGCTAAATGCATATTTGTGGGATGCTGGGGCAGTTTTAGGCATTCATGACAAATTATGGATGACAAATTTGCAAAATGCAGGACAGTAGGCATGTCTGGAAACTCTCTTTAAAAATCTCTCCTTTTAGATTAAACATCGAAACAGAAACAGCTAAGAATCACAAACACATAAGACTAATGTCACTGACCTAAATGGAGATGTCATATATTAACTTGACACATTAGAATGGGGTTAAAATGGCAGTTATGTGTAAAGGTCAATATTACAAAAATAGGTCAACATATCTGATGCATTCTTCTCAAAAGGCATTTTATAATAAAGATTGGGCATCAACAATGAGACTTAAGACGGACCCTCCTAAACTGTCATGACACATCTTACTTTGGGCTGATTCAAATGATTTTCAAACTTTATAAATGGTAATTAGGAATTATAGCTTATCCATACCAATGTTATCATTGCATATTATATTTAGTCAATTTGTGTTTTTATGGTTTTGTGAGGTTTAATGCCATTTTTCAACATGATAGGCTATACATGGTGGACAATATATTTTGGTGAAGGAAGAGCCCACCAACCCAGAGAACTAATGCCAAACTATCTCACATACCCATGTTGGTTGTGCCAAGACTTTCTCATGTGGACGGGTGAAATGTGTGAGTGATTTATAAAGACAAGCGCCTCAGACCACTGGGCCACCCTGAGCCACAATTTTAGTAAATGCTGTACTTTTTCTCCTGGAAAAAAATTCATTTCAAAAGAGATACAAACCTTTCTTTTATCATTGCAAATATTTCTTTTTTAAAAAAATTAAACTAAGACATAATGATTTTCGACCACCTCTCCCAGAAGATATTAATGTTAAATAATGGTTGATAATTTAAAAATGGCAACAACCAACTTTTAGAAGCAGTATACATCATCATCATTTTAATGTTTTAATACATGGCACCATATTAATTTAAATTTCATTCGTATTTCTTATTGAATTGTCACTGACCATCTTTAGCGTACCCGAAAATTTACTGACCATTACTCTCCAGAACCCTGCATGTTCCAAAACTGTGCACAGAAAAATAAAAGGTATCAGAAAAGATAGGTTAAGGACAGTATTCACCATTATACATACAAGAAAATTCATCTTTCAGCCAAAAATCTTATGATATTAGGGGCTTATCTGAACACAAGTATATATACAATGCTTACATTTTCAGTATCCAGCCAGTCTAGCATTGGTTTCATTGATGAGTCCTTTAGAAAGACACTTAATTCCCTCAGCATGATATAGCCAGAAACACTGTTCAGGGCTGTCAGACATTTTCATTCTTTATTAGCAAGTTTTTCTCAGCAGCTCCACATTTGCAAAAATTGCCAAAAGAAATGCTGCAGCACTTGATAAAGTTTTTGCTGCTAAATTTTTATGTTGTTAGTATGATTCATGTGGCTAAAGTGTCATAAATTGTTGCATAAAAAACTTAACAGTAATTCTGAAATAAACAGGTCTGAAAGTATGAACAGATCATGAACTTAAAGCTGAAATGCTTGATTGAAAGCATAGAAAATTTCTATTATGTGACAATTCACCAAATAATCAAAATGGCAGTCCTTTTGGAATTTTGAATATGACTCAATTTATTTTAGCAAAATATATATCTTTCATAATACACAATCATGCATACATTAGCAGTCCTTCTATTACCTCATAAATCTAGTGCTTCCAAGCTAAAGATGCTGACCACATCCTGAAGTTTCTTCAGCAATGAAGGTGGTACAACATCTGCTTACTGAGATGGCAGTCAGGCCAGTTGTCTATCCTTTGTTAGAGAGATTGTTCCAAAATCGTGTCCTTCCTCAGTTTGTATTGGAGTGGAAGTGCACACTCTTCCAATGGTAGAATTGCCAGGAGGCTTTGAAATGGGGTGTTTGTATCATGATTAGGCACACATTGTTGAACTAAAATAGTTTACTCCAAATATTGTTTTCTTCTTCAAATATACTGCTCAATTATGCATCAGGAAAATAGGTACAAGGTGGACAAAGTTATATCCCTTTACTATGGAGTTGACCTAGATCCAGTATCCTAACATATGAGAATTAGCTTAAGGTCTCATGTGAGATATGGGCAAAGGATATCTCAAATAAAGAGAGACCTTAAGTAAAAAAATGTATTGCTCTTGCAAATCCAATGTAATCAGAGTGAACTGCTTCATAATGAAGCTGCTTAGCGACCTGGAAAGGCAGCCTGTTCTGCTGCAAATAGGGGCCACCACTATGTCCATTTGAGCCTTCTGAGATGAAAGGTCTCTTGGATAGAAGATGGAGAATGTCCTACCAGACTCCCTTCCACCAGTTCAGAGCAATTTCACGCATCTGCTTGGCTAATGGTGGCTGCTTGAAGCTCACAGGAATTTCATATGGTCTTGGGTTAATTCCTGTAGACTAGGCAGACTTGTAGACTTGTAGACTAGGCAGATAACCCAATGAATCCAAGAAGGAATAGCTAGATCAAAACTAGCATCACTTTCGTCTTTGAGTGGTAAGAACAAGCAAGATCCCTCTCATCTGATGTATGTTTTAGGTATCACTTCAATCCACCCATTTCTCTCACTGACTTTCTATGTGGTAGAGCTTGCCCAAGTAATTCTGTTCAGCACCTATTGAGAGAAATGTCTCTAAGGGTTTGTCTGAAAGAAGCCAAGCACGGAGGTTCAACTTTTCTTGGGTTGGAATGGAAAACCTATATACATGCTTGTGTAAGTAATCATGGAGATTTTTCTGTGAATCTCTGTAGATTCTGGAGATCTATTCAAGATTTCTACCATCTGGAGGGTAATAATTAGCACTTGGATTTCCATGCTTTAAAATGACTCTGCAAACTGAAGAGGTTGAGGGAAACATGTATGCAGTGAGATCATTTTACTTTAGTTAAAGGATGTCTACTAACCAGGCTTCTGGCTCTAAGACTGGGAGGATGAAGGATGACAGCATTGCACCTCAATGCAAAAGGTCAGCCCTAGCAGGTGCAGATTCGACAGATCAGAGAGTGAATGGCTGACTCCGTTTCCATCAGCTGTTTCTGTAAGGACATTAAATCCATAAAGGTACTGATTCTGCCAGAGATGTAGCAGACTTTACTGTTAATCTGTCCATTATCATACCACCTGAGAAAATTCCAATCAAGATGGCAGAAATATGGGAATTTGGTTCATTTCAGAATGCCCATTCTAAGTAGTATCAAAATGCATCCACTGTGACTTTCACTCAGAAAGTTGATGTTAATTAACCACACCTGATGGGACCAAATCCTACCACATTTTGGAAGGAGGGCAAGGGGTGGCTCCCTGGCTCATTTAAATGCATCTGTGTGAAATGCAATTTCTGACAGTAGATCCTAAAGCATATTTTTCTTTTTTGCAAAAAAAACAAACCACCAAAAGACATGGTTAATATCTTTTTTTTCACTTGAAGGACTAGATTTACATGGTAGTGGAAGGACTCTAAAAGTATCATGATTAGGTAATGAATTTGATGAAGAAACAAACATCTAAGAGCCAGTTGCAGACAGGGTTGGAGGTTGGAGAGGTATTAATTCTCAAATCTAAATCTTTACCATGGTTAATGCTTTCAAGAGACATAACACTCAGCTTCCTTTGTTTCTTTAAAATCATTTCCATTATATTCTTAGACTTCGTCAACATTTCATACCAATATGCAAATCAGTGTTATCAGTTGATTCACTGCAATCTCAACTCCACCAATACCGTGCTTTACATTCTATAGCTCCAGCAGAAACGTTATCCATTTTCAGCACGGTTCATGAGTCAGTCATAACGATGATGAGGATCTTCATTTTCCAGCATTTTCATGACTCTGAGAACAAGCTCCTCTTGGTATGGCAGACCCACACACTGGACACCCACTGGCAGACCAACACTACCCTCGCTGTAATACTGCAACACATAAGCAATAGCAAAGTTTAGTCTTCTAAATTAGACAATGAGTGCCACTGATAAATAAACATGTGTTCCATGGAAACCAGTATATTACTTATAGCTATATCCTGATACATCTCTGACATATCTGAGTTGCAAAAACTTTTACAGTGATGTCATTGCTATCTATGTCTATCTATGTTGCTAATGTAGATGAGGTAATCGAACAAAGACAGGATCAAGCTGACTTAAAAATAAAATGTTTGCTCACACAGCTGATAGGAAAATAATCTAAAAAGAACCTGGTAGTCCATCCTACTTCAGAAATCCAGAAACTGTTACATGATTCATACAAAATTATCGGGGACCAAATTGAAAGACTTTTCACGGGCTTGTTATAATTATTTCAAGGGTTTACTTAAATTAACTTGCAAACTTCTAAAATCTAATTCTCAGACTGTTTTTGCTATAATTATGTTCAGCCCACCTTTCAAATTCAGAATAAAGTGTGAACAGTTTAAATGTTGAAATATAAACCTCTGAATGAAAATGAGCTATGTATTTGTTATCAATTTTCAGTATTATTCTCTTTCACACACACACACACATATATATATTTACAGGAGTTCCATGATGACCATAACATCGCAAACTGGCTTGCTTTCTGTGAACACACAAGTGGCTGATTAAAACATTTTGTGCTCTGAACTGACAGCGGCAAACTTGACAGGACATACCATGTGGGTTCACAAGATCATATAGGATGTGCTGCAATTCTGAGATTTATGCTGCTCCTGCTTCTTTACTGTCTCTGCAACTCTCCACAGTCCAAAGTCTGTAGTGCTAAAATGGATGAGACTGTGTCAGGTGGAGCAATCCTGTTTTCAGGGTCAATGTTTTAAGGATGACTTAAGAGACTTCATGAAGCATTCTGTTGCAACCACCTGGAAATCCCATTCCCTCCTTCAGCTTGCTGCAAATCATCTTCAGTAGTCGCTCATCTTACATCCTGGTGACATGACCTGCCCATCTCATCAGCAAAGCATGAATGTGTAAAATGCTTGCCAGTATGAGAACCTCAGTGTCTGAGACTCTGCCCTGCCATCTTATCCTGATCAGTATCCTCAGGAAGCCCATGTGAAAATGGTTCAGTATTTTGGCATTGCATCTGTACACTGTCCAGGTTTCAGATGCATACAGCAAGGTTGCAACACAATGGCTTGTTGACTGATGCCTCTGCACTCTCACACATCTGCATGTAGTTTGCCAAAGGGTACACTTGTTTTAGCAATTCTGGCATTGGTTTCATTATTAATGTAAACTGCAAGTGACATTCTGTTGCTGAGATATGTGGATTTGTCCACCGCCAGGAGGGTTTGGCCATCGTCTGTGATGGTACATTCTATGTAAGGCTTTCCTGGTGCAGAGCGTTGCGTATCTCATGTCTTCTTTATACTGACTGTGAGACAAAAACTGACACAAGATGAAAAGATATGGTCCATACTCCGTTGCATGTCAAACTCAGATCTGGCATTCAGGGAGCAGCCATCAACAGGAGACCACCGTCACTTCATGTAACTTTGGCTGTAGCCTGTTCAAGTTGAACAGCTGCCATCAGTCCTTATCTGATATAGATCCCAGTGTCATAGTCAAGGAATGCAACAATATGTATGGCACAGAACCTCACACTCATGAGTGTAGGGGCCAACACACGGCCTTAATTCCATTGTTGACTGTGAATGGTTCAGATTACTTGCCATCATCCATGACACAAACTAGCATACCTTCATCAAAATACTGAACCATCGCGATGAATTTCTCTGGGCCTTCCAAAAGCTGCCTTCACTGACTGTGCCAAAGACTTTTGTATGATCAATGTGTATACAGGTTGAAATTTTGTATCTGGCATATCTCATTAAGTTGAAAAGCTGTGCACACCAAGCCTGGTCCTTGGAAGCAACACTGACTCTCAACCAGAAGTCCTTGACTGATGTGATGCACAAGGTGATTCTACAGAATTTTGGCTATGATTTTTCTGGCTGTTGACAGCAAAGAGATGCCCCAATGGTTGCTGCAGGATTGTCTGTTGCTTTTCTGTTTGTACAAATGGACAACAGATGCATCCTTGTAATTCCAGGGTACAGTTTCTTTTCTCCACATTAACTGGAAGACTTCAATCAGTTTCTGTGCCAAGTGCAAGTCTCTGGCTTTGTAGTCTTCTGCACGTATAGCATCTGCTCCAGGTGCTTTGCCATTGATAGCAGGTCAATTCCTTCCTCAGTTTCAGGAAAGTTTGGAGAATCAACAAGTGATATGCCTCCTCACTAACAGATTATTGCTGGTGGAGAATGCTGTCAAAGTGTTCTGCCAATCTTTGAAGTATCTTTTGTTTGTCAACAAACAGTGTGGTAATGTCAGCACTCGATACTTAAGATGTTCCTGATGACAGTGGCCTATAGATTGTTTTGAAAATCTCATGTAAGCTCTTCATCTCATTCCTGTCTGAAAAGGACTAAATCTAATCTGCCTTACTGCTCAGCCACGAGTTTTGCAACTCTTTAGAGTTTGCAATGAACAGTCCTCTTGATGTTGTTCATGGCTGCCTTCAGTGGTGCTGATCCAATGTTTCTCATTCGGAATCTTTGTATAGTATCATTGTTCTCATCAAACAAATCTTGATGTTTAAGTGTGGGGGAAGGAGGGATTAAGATACATTTGAATCTCTGGAGGATGACAAGGCTTCCTCAGCATTCTTGGAGTTTGTATTTGATTCAGTTAGCTGCACAGTACATTGCTAAATGCCTGTTTCACCTTCTTGTTTAATTTTAGAGATATTGAGCTATTTGGACACTTTTTGGCCTTGTGGTCATCTGCTAGACCTGAATGTGGATACTGAGTTGGCGAATGAGGCTGTGGTCAGTCCAGATTTCTGCACTTCCTATGGCCTTCATCACTCAGGCATCCTGCCTGTCTCTACTCCTGACAATGATGCAGTCAGATACATGACAGTGCTTGAAGCATCGGTGCATCCAAGACATCTTTCTGCAGTCTGG
Source organism: Megalonaias nervosa (assembly GCA_016617855.1). Lineage (NCBI taxonomy): Eukaryota > Metazoa > Mollusca > Bivalvia > Unionida > Unionidae > Megalonaias > Megalonaias nervosa. The sequence goes on from JAECUM010033695.1 coordinate 28,656, forward strand.
CAGGTGGAAGACTGTGTTGGTGATCAGGAGGAAATGTTCAATGCATTTCCTCAGAATGGGGAGTCCCCTGTTTAATTTGCAAAGCCATTTTTGACAATAAAACCTGGCCATGTCAAGTGCTCTGTGCCAAGTCAAGCACTGAAGTCACCAAGGATGATGGCCTTGTCTACCTTCAGTACTTCTTTGATAACAGAATCCAGGTGTTCGTAAAATTCGTCCTTGACTGCATCTGGGATAGTCATAGTGGATACACAGGCGGATGATAGTTGCATGTTTTTTTCCCAGACAGTGGGAGTCTCATTTGGATTAGTCTATCATTCACACCCTTCGGAGGATTTTTAAGTCTGCTAACTGTGATATGATGGCAAACCAAACACCAGCTTCATGTTGCTCTGCTTTATCTTAGCTGCTCCAAAAGAAGGTTAGCCAGTTACTACTTCAGAAAATTGTCTTTCATCAGCTATCTGGATGTTGAATCTGACCAGTTCTCTCTGGTCTGTTTGCTGATGTACTGTGCACAAGTTTCAGGCACTGATGGTGAGTTGGTTCACCTTTATCTTCTTGTTAGATTTTCTAACTCTAAGGTGGGATTCCTATCAGACAAGGTATATTGATCAGGATTATGGTGATGCAATCAATGTTTAAGGTACCTTTTGTAGCCCCTTCTTGATGCGATGTAAGTGAACAGTGTGCTCCTAAAAAGGGCTGCTCAGTTACCATGTGACCTTCCAAGTTCCACTGCTGCTTTGGTCCAGTAAAAAAGTAACCCTGCACCCTCAGATGCCTGTGGCAGGCCTGCAGCTACTGCTCCCAGTCCACCTACACTTCCTGCATTGCTGCTCACACATCACCACAGGAGCTGAAAGTGTCTTGAGAGGGGTGGAAATGTCATGACTTGCATGCAAGTTGGAATTAAATGAGGGAAAGTTGCACAGAATCACTCATACCCTCTTGTCCAGGCCTGTCTGAATCCAGTGGCACAATGATGTTAAGACGTCTTTGATAAGAGTCCTGAGGTAGTGGATGGCCATCAGTTCCCACTGAACTCAAGGTGATGCCGTGTGCTGTCCATACAGTCCTCATCATCTGCCTTCAATTCTTGGGGATCAGGCTTACTTAAACCCATGTGTTTGCCTGACATGACTGCCTGTTTAGATATTTTGACTGGCACATACTCAGAGCAATCAGACGTCAGCCATAGAGTACCCCAAATGCCATTATATCAAATTGTTTTTATTTATCCATTAAATTGTCAAACAGACACCTTTAATGAGGTAATATTCATAGGTTACTATGCCAAGTCTACATATCATTTCTTTGTCCGATTATCAATAGAGGTATTACCAACTAAGCATCAATCAATGAGGACTAGTTATTATGTACATAATTTGCTTGTCAGACAATCAGTAATGATGCTCCTGTCTAAGCTTAATTCAAAGTTGATTAGGTCTTGCTTAAAAAGTTTCCTTGAACAATCAAAAGAGTTGTCACAGATTAAGCTCATTACTGCTCATGTACTATACTGCTCACAGTTGAGCTGGTAAAATAAGGTTAGCGAATGGCAACTTAATCCTTTAGTGATTCAGTAGATTTCAAAGATCAGCTTCCCAGTAAGATATATTTTTAATCTGATTTTCTTTTTCTTAATCAGTAGGCTTACATATACCTAGAAGTGGCAATAATAAGTATCAGTTTTAGTTTTTCTGTTAGAAAGCTCAATGCTCACCATGTCAAAGTGTAAGCATAATACAGCTGAAAACTACCAACCATCTAAGAAAGCTAGAGCATTTAACAGAAAATCGACAGAGCTATTCCCTTAATGGAGGTATTACAGCAGTGCTGTTTTGTGAACTCTGCCAAAAACATCATCTAAAACAATTACTTCATATGACACAGAGCTACAAACTTTAGAAAATTAGCATTAGTGGAGCACGCTGCATGCAATAGCAATGTAAAATAAATGAAAGCCAAAAGTAACAGTTGATAACAAGCTGGTGACATTGTTAGATAAAGCATCAGAGAAAAATGGTGAGGTAATGTGTACCTTATTCAGAACTGCATACTGTGTTTTAAAGGAGAACTTGTCTATCAAAGAATTCCAATCAATCAATGAGATCTTGTAGTTAAATGGTACTGTCATCACCACAAAGTTCTATTTCGAGGATGATGCCTGCTCTGAATTCATTAGCATGATATAGGCAATGCTGGTGGAATTTATTCTTAAAGAGATGAGAGCAAGCCATGCTGTGGGAATAACTGTTGGCAAATCAACTACCTTGCAACACAGAGGCAAACAATTTTATACCTTTCATATCAAACAGAAGGGACTGTATACTTAGTACGCAAAACTGATAAATTTACCATGCTCTTATCATTACAGCAAAATCCCTTGCATATCTGAATTCTAATGGATTAGATTTAACAAAAATCTATGGCATGCGATCTGATGGTGTGACCATGATGCTTGGAAAAAAAGGAGGTGTGTCAATATTTCTTCCAAAAATTTGCTTTTTGGATTTAAGTGCATTTTGGCCCATAGACTCTCAAATGTGTGTATATGCTACCATGACAGTACCAGAGACTGGCCATGTGAAGAGCTTCCTTAACTCTCTTCATACCTACTTCAAGAAGTCCCCATCTCCTCTTTCTGAAGAGAGATCCTGGAGAGTAATCACTGCTGCTGCTGCTGCCAACTCCCACAAGAGGTTTGCCTAGTGTTACATGTAGGCTCGTACAATAATAACAAGAGAAAAGAGTGAAGACAACAAGCTTTGTATATTTTAACAAAATAATTTATTTCCCTAGAAAACAATGTAAAAATTGGAAAATAGGGCTTACGTCTTGTGAATATAATCCAAAATTTAATCCTAAGAATGAAAAATACAAGTCCTATCACTAAATAGTTCTATTAGAATCCAGGTTCTAATCTCGACGACATACCAAAATGGAAGGCGATGACGTCAGATGTGGTCTTTGTACAAATATCAACAATTCCTCAATTGAATCACAGTTTATGTTTCCCATTAATTCCAGAATAAATTTCCACTGAATTTCTTT
>JAECUM010033698.1:0-12987 GCA_016617855.1 Megalonaias nervosa
ATTTTGTAAAATTCGTATTTAATAATAATATCCTGCGACGAAGTGAAGGCAGGCCTGAACGAGAGTCGGTTGGAAAAAATGCAATAAAAAACAATTGTGGTGTCACACTGAAACATTCTCTGGCAAAATTAACTGGAAACGTCCTCATGTGGTTGACACAGACACAGCTCTCTCGGCTTAATGCGGCCAAACATAATAACGCCTCAGTAACATTAAAATTATCCAACTCACAGGTGACACAACGCGATAGACCGTTGGAGTATTTCCTTTCCTCACAGCCATGCGAGTATTATTGGCAGCAGCAGCTCCAGTGGTGCAAAAGTTGCAGTGTTAGGTGCTGTAAGAACTGCACCAGGAATGGCGCTGAAAAAGGCAGTTGTAGGCCATATAAAAAGAAAATGCCTTCCATTGCCAGGCACGAGTCGTCGAATACCCTCCGGCAAAGGTCTTTGATTACCGGGTCGCAGAATATCACGCCATTGAGGCATCCATTCACCAGTCTTGATTAACTCGCGATGGCAAAATCAATAAATCATTTTCGTGCATGTGCAGATTGCGCCTTCTGGTGATGATGAGATCGGGAAGGTCCGCCTGTCATGGAATTGAAATTCGCGATTGTATTATTCATAGAAGTCCGATGACGTCCTAACGAAGTGAAAAAAATAATCGAAGCGTAACAACAGCTACGAGATGAACTTACCAAGAGAACCGCTCTAAAGATAAAATACAAACGTGCGTGTTTGGTCGTAGATGCTATTTGCGGTCTTGCTGCGGAAACGATTATTGGTCTTGGTGTGACTGGAATCACGGGAACAACAACCATCGTAGGTGCACCAATCGGAATTATTGTCGGGGGTATTTTGATAGTAATTAATGTTTCTGCTGATGTTGCCAAGTTAATTTCCATGCTACTGCATTAACGCGTACGCACCTCTTCGGATTAGCTTTCAGCAGCACAAAACAGTCCCAATACGACTAGTAAACTGTGCTCGGTGGCAGTCGAAGATAAAATAATCAGTGCAGCTGAGTTTGAGATTATGCTGGCAGAAATGGTAAATCACGGACAATTACAGGCACACATAAGAAACGGCGAGTATTGTCAAAAAGCAAAGACGAATAATTTGCTCTTAAAATAAAAAAGATATAAATTCCCAAAAAGACAAGTAGACCGTCTGCCAGAAGCGAATAAAGAAATACAGAGCCTGTCTGGTTCTGTTTCAGCAAAAAATTTCCGAGAGCGAGATGGAATTAGCTCAATCAAATTATATCAGATATGAAATGCTCTCAAATATTGCCGTGAGATAAAACCATCTAGTATCAATCAAGAAAATGTACAGCTTATAATTAATAGCCTTAAGACCCTCGAACAAGACACTCTACCAATGCTAAGATATGATGTGTTTTTGATGTTGTTACCATCCAGTGACATGGGAAAAATAGGCAAGAAGGAGAAAAGGTTGAATGAACTCCTCAAACTTGCAAATATTACAGAAATATCATCACACTTTGTAATAAAAATGGTAAAATATAGTCTAAAATAAGGAGAAGGAAAAGAAGAAGGCACGATGATAGCAAAAGAAATTTAAGATAATAGCAAAACCGAATTGATGTTTCAGAAGTATTAAGATTATCCGTATGGTTGGTAATAAACATTATTGAATATCACTTGCAAACAAAGCCCGATTAATGATTAAAACTGCTTTTACAGTAAATTCATTGTAGGTAAGTATTATGAAATTGTTGTTTGGTCATTTATTTGGGCACTGACATCCGTCGTAGACTCTGCCCCATGACTTGGTGACTTGTGTGGAAAATTAAATTGCTAAACATGAATGGGTCGATTATGGGCTGGGTAAATCATATGGATCAGAAGCTAGGACGAGTGGTAGAGACCCAAAGAAGACATACAAAAGAGAAAGCACCGATTTTCATACTATTATGTGACTATAGGTTCATTATACTTTTAATAACCATATTCATTTTTCATGTGTTCTACAAATTTTTATAATATAAAATTGGATATTTTTCTTCTCTCATGTAAACACTTTCAGATATTACCCATTGAGAATAATATTTGATGCCACACTAAAAATAGACGAAAAGTATACTATCGGTTAAATTCTTGAAAATAATATATAGGACGCGATTCATTTTATAATGCCTTTTTGCCTTTACTTCTCTTAGTATGTGAAAGAGGAATCCATCAGACTCGAGTCATTTTACAACGCTTTTTTGCCTTTCAATTTCTTAGAATGCGTAAAAGGAACATATGGCTATGGATGCAATGAAACCTGTGGTAAGTGTATGTACGGCAGTGACAGTTGTTCAACGATAAACGGAACGTGCAGATATGGCTGTCAAGAAGGATGGAAAGATGAGAAATGTATACTAGGTATGCCATGTCACATTAAAAGTGCAATTTTCACTTATTTTTCGAATCTGTGTCCAGAAACTTAGTTACACAGAGAAACAATACCATGTTTTGTAAAACTTAAAAATGAATTTAATTATCAAAGTCATAAATAAAGTGTGAGAGGAACTTACAGTATTATAATGTAAATGCAGAATAATCCTGATAAATTTTTATGAAAGTCGTAAATGAATGAAAAGTTCTGTATAAATTTCAAAATCGGAAGTGTACTCGTCCGTCAAGAATCGTGACCTTGTCACGATGGCGTCGTTCAGAACTCCTTCGAATAACCCAGAAAAGTTCCAGAATGATATTATAGTCCAAGTAATGAGCACTTTCTGTTTCCACTGAATAGTCCAAGCAACTAGTTTTCTCTCGAATGCTATCAAAGTACAACATAAAACATGTCTGCTTACTTAGATGGGGAACACATGAAATGGGAATGACTCTGATTGCTCAGTTTTCGGTTTATATACACCGTCTATTGTGACTACATTTCAACCCAACGTGACGGATCTTCCTACTCATTGTGCGTCGAGTGGTCTATTCATGTAACTTGAACCCAACCAATGGGAAGTTAGTGAATTCTTCTAGAAAAGTCGAAACCTTATCAGCAAATGAGAATTGGATGCAAAGGTGCTCAGGGCTCAAACCTTGCGCACTACAACAATTGGTAAACAAGTTGCAAACCTAATCGTTTGTAGCATCAAACGTGGTGCTGTGGATCGACTGAAACAATTTGGTTCACAAGCGGTTCAATCTACTTGAGATAGACTACGACGTTTAGTGACACGAAAACCATCCGAATCAGTTACGTTACAATCAACAGAATCAATGCCGCATGCAGTTAGTAAAGTCATTAATGTAGCCGCTAACGAACAATTATCAGATTTAACGATTGCAGGTATGGCAATAGGGAGTTAATTTAAACAGAGATCTGTCACGGAGTGGTATTAAAGAAAATAAAATAATATATAAGTAGAAATTTTAAGTCTCATTACAGCCGAATTAGAGATATATAAGACCCAGCATTTGACATGGATGCGCCTGGTAATATACCGAAACAAATGAGATCTATAGTATTATTCATATCCAGTCATGGATCCCAATGAATTAAAAATAGAATTGCAATTGCAATAAACGTCTAGGTTTGTTCTGCCACGCGAGGCATTCTTGGAGGTTGAGAGAAACCTGGTATAGGCCGACGATAACAATTACAGTGCCAATGTTAAAAATGGAATTTGTTAACAATGGCATCATGGTGATGTTCAACAGTGCATACTGTTCCACTGACGGGAAGGAAATCGAATCAATATTGGATGACGTAGACGAGGCTGCATTAGTTATTGAACTTGCCAGATATAGCAATGATTACACGGGAACAGATAGCCCAACAAAGATGTTTGTTAAAGATGCAGCGAATAATGAAGATGGTAGACCGAACATAATCAGACTATCGCGAAATACTGGAGGCAACGCTAACGCAGCTGTAGAAAATTTAACGTTTCCTAATCCTAATTTCAAATTTAGATTTGCACAGCGTGCATCACAATTTATTGGTGATTCATTAAGGTTTTCGTGTGCAATTCCTATTAGTCATATATTTGGCTTTTGTAGTGATGTTCTCAAAGTTTTTTTTTGGAGCTAAGCTCACAATCACCTTATTCCGTAAGAACAATGCCAACGGTGCAATTTGACGTACGGGATGGTGCTTCTGGTAAAGTTGAGTTGTCAACGCTGACTTTGATGATGCCTGTGCTATCCCCTTCACTAACCACAGAATCACGTTTGTTATTGTTTATGCAGTCGGGAACCAAGTCAAAGCTGTCGTTAACCGCTCATACCACAGACGCACACCCAGCTACTGCTATTGCGGGACAATTTACCTGGCAAATAAGTACCAACATGGTCTTATTACATCAAAACATGTGTTTGTGGCGCTTCAAAATGTAAATGAGATAATAGTCAAGAGCGTAGTAAGATGATATTGGACATCTTAGGAATGACTGAAGTTTCATGCGGTTAAACGGTCATCAAAAACCTTCTGAAGAAATTAGGCTTGACTATGCGGCAGACACTCCTCAAACTGCACGTGTATATCATAATTTGTTGTCGCACATGGACTGGCATCAAACGATCAAGGTCCTGCAAATTTCCCACCAAGACGTTTGTACGCTGTACCCGATTTGTTACTTTTCACTGCAACATATGGAGTTGTTCAAACAGTCCGTTGTTGACATGCCTTTTCATGCACGTGTATCTCCCGCTGATGATAATTACAGAAGTTATGCTGTAATACTTTCTGACAAGACTCTGTTGTTGGAGGGAGCTAGTGGTCGTATTGAGGGTGATGAATGCACATGTGGAAAATTTTGTAAAATTCGTATTTAATAATAATATCCTGCGACGAAGTGAAGGCAGGCCTTAACGAGAGTCGGTTGGAAAAAATGCAATCAAATACAACTGTGGTGTCACACTGAAACTTTCTCTGGCAAAATTAACTGGAAACGTCCCCATGTGGTTGACGCAAACACGGCTCTCTCGGCTTAATGAGGCCAAACATAATAACGCCTCAGTAACATTAAAATTATCCAACTCACTGGTGACACAACGCGATAGACCGTTGGAGTATTTCCTTTCCTTACAGCCATGCGAGTAATATTGGCAGCAGCAGCTCCAGTGGTGCAAAAGTTGCAGTGTTAGGGGCTGTAAGAACTGCACCAGGAATGGCGCTGAAAAAGGCAGTTGGAGGCCGTATAAAAGAAAATACCTTCCATTGCCAGGCACGAGTCGTCGAATATCCTCCGGCAAAGGTCTTTGATTACCGGGTCGCAGAATATCACGCCATTGAGCCATCCATTCACTAGTCTTGATGAACTCGCGATGGCAAAATCAATAAATCATTTTCGCGGTTGTGCAGATTGCGCCTCCTGGTGATGATGAGATCGGGAAGGTCCGCCTGTCATGGAATTGAAATTCGCGATTGTATTATTCATAGAAGGCCTATGACGTCCTACCGGTGTGAAAAGAATAATCGAAGCGTAAGAGCAGCTACGAGATGAACTTACCAAGAGAACCGCTCTGATGATAAAATACAAACGTGCGTGTTTGATCGTAGATGCTATTTGTGGTCTTGCTGCGGAAACGATTATTGGTCTTGGTGTGACTGGAATCACGGGAACAACAACCATTGTAGGTGCACCAATCGGAATTATTGTCGAGGGTATATTGAGAGTAATTAATGTTTCTGCTGATGTTGCCAAGTTAATTTAGATGCTACTGCATTAACGCGTACGCACCTCTTCGGATTAGCTTTCAGCAGCACAAAACAGTCCCAATACGACTAGTAAACTGTGCTCGGTGGCAGTCGAAGATAAAATAATCAGTGCGGCTGAGTTTGAGATTATGCTGGCAGAAATGGTAAATCCCGGACAATTACAGGCACACATAAGAAACGGCGAGTATTGTCAAAAAGCAAAGACGAATAATTTGCTCTTAAAATAAAAAAGATATAAATTCCCAAAAAGACAAGTAGACCGTCTGCCAGAAGCGAATAAAGAAATACAGAGCCTGTCTGGTTCTGTTTCAGCAAAAAATTTCCGAGAGCGAGATGGAATTAGCTCAATCAAATTATATCAGATATGAAATGCTCTCAAATATTGCCGTGAGATAAAACCATCTAGTATCAATCAAGAAAATGTACAGCTTATAATTAATAGCCTTAAGACCCTCGAACAAGACACTCTACCAATGCTAAGATATGATATGTCTTTGATGTTGTTACCATCCAGTGACATGGGAAAAATAGACAAGAAGGAGAAAAGGTTGAATGAACTCCTCAAACTTGCAAATATTACAGAAATATCATCACACTTTGTAATAAAAATAGTAAAATATAGTCTAAAATAAGAGGACGGAAACGAGGAAGGCACGATGATAGCAAAAGAAGTTTAAGATAATAGCAAAACCGAATTGATGTTTCAGAAGTATCAAGATCTTCTGTATGGTTGGTAATAAACATTATTGAATATCACTTGCAAACAAAGCCCGTTTAATGATTAAAACTGCTTTTACAGTAAATTCATTGTAGGTAAGTATTATGAAATTGTTGTTTGGCCGTTTATTTGGGCACTGACATCCGTCGTAGACTCTGCTCAATGACTTCACTTGTGTGGAAAATTAAATTGTTAAATATGGATGGGTCGCTTATGGGCTAAGTAAGTCATATGGGGCAGAGGCTAGGAGGGGTGGCAGAGGCGTAAAGAAGACATACAAAAAGATAAAACACCGACTTGCATACTATTATGTGACTATAGGTTTATTATACTATTTAATAACCATATTCATTTTTCATGTGTTCTACAAAGTTTTATGATATAAAATTGGATATTTTTCTTCTCTCATGTAAGCACTTTCAGATATTGCCCATTAAGAATAATATTTGATGCCACACTAAAAATATACGAAAAGTATACTATCGGTTAAATTCTTGAAAATAATATATAGGACGCGATTCATTTTATAATGCCTTTTTGCCTTTACTTCTCTTAGTATGTGAAAGAGGAATCCATCAGACTCGAGTCATTTTACAACGCTTTTTTGCCTTTCAATTTCTTAGAATGCGTAAAAGGAACATATGGCTATGGATGCAATGAAACCTGTGGTAAGTGTATGTACGGCAGTGACAGTTGTTCAACGATAAACGGAACGTGCAGATATGGCTGTCAAGAAGGATGGAAAGATGAGAAATGTATACTAGGTATGCCATGTCACATTAAAAGTGCAATTTTCACTTATGTTTCGAATCTATGCCCAGAAACTAAGTTACGCAGAGAAACAGTACCAACAAGTTTCGTAAAACTTAAAAATGAATTTAATTATCAAAGTCATAAATAAAGTGTGAGAGGAACTTACAGTATTATAATGTAAATGGAGAGTAATCCTGATAAATTTTTATGAAAGTCGTAAATGAATGAAAAGTTCTGTATAAATTTCAAAATCGGAAGTGTACTCGTCCGTCAAGAATCGTGACGTTGTCATGGTAGTGTCTTCCAGAACTCTTTCAAAGAAGTCACAACAGTTCCAGAATGATAATATACACCATGTAATGAGGACGTTCTGTTCCACTGAATAGTCCAAGCAACTATTTTCTCTCGCATACTATCACAGTACAACATAAAACATATCTGTAGACTTACAAAGGGAACACAAGAAATGGGAATGACTCTGATTGCTCAGTTTTCGCTTTATATACACTGTCTATTGTGGCTACATTTAAACCCAGCGTGACGAATCTAACTACTCATTGTGCGTCGAGTGGCCTATTAATGCAAATTTAGCCCAACCAATGGGAAGTTACTGAATTCTTCTAGAAACGTCGAAACCTCATCAGCAAATGAGAATTGGATCTAAAAGTGCTCAGGGCTCAAACCTTGCGCGCTACAACAATTGGTAAACAAGTTGCAATGCAAATTGTGCATAACATCAAACGTGGTGCTGTGGATCGACTGAAACAATTGGGTTCGCAGGTGGCTCAATCTACTTGAGATAGACTACGACGATTAGTGACACGAAAACCATCCGAATCAATTATGTTACAATCAACGGAATCAATGCCGCATGTAGTCGCTAACAAACTATTATCAGATTTGACGATTGCAGATATGGCAATAGGGAGTGGATTGAAACAGAGGTCTGTCACGGAGTGGTATTAAAGAAAATAAAATAATATATAAGTAGAACCTTAAGTCTCATTACAGTCCAATTTAGAGATATATCAGACCCAGCATTTGACATGGAAGCGCCTGGTTAGTATATCGAAACAAAAGAGATTTATAGTATAATTCATATCCAGTCGTGGATCCCAATGAATTAAAAATAGAATTACAATTGGAAGAAACGTCTAGGTTCGTTCTGCCACGCGAGGCATTTCTTGGAGGTTGAGGGAAAACTGGTATAGGCCGACGATAACAATTACAGTACCAATGTCCAAATTGGATTTGTTAACAACGACATCATGGTGTTATTCAACAGTGCGTTCTGTTCCACTAACGGGAAGGAAATCGAATCAATTTTGGATGACGTTCACGTGGCTGCATTAGTTATTGAACTTGCCAGATATAGCAATGATTACACGAGAACATATGGCTCAACAAAGATGTTTGTTAGAGATGCAACAAATAATGTAAATCATAGACCAAACATAATCAGGCTACCACGAAATACTGGAATCATCGCTAATGCAGCTGTAAAAAATGTAACGTTTCCTAATCCTGATTTCAAATTTAGATTCGCACAGCGTCCATCACATTTATTGGTGATTCATTAAGGTTTTCGTGTGCAATTCCTATTAGTCACATATTTGGCCTTTGTAGAGATATTCTCAATGTTTTTTTTGGAGCTAAACTCACAATCACCTTATTCCGTAAGAACAATACCAACGGTACAGTTTGACGTACGGGATGGTGCTGCTTGCAAAGTTGAGTTGTCAACTCTGACTTTGATGATGCCTGTACTATCCCCTTCACTGACCACAGAATCACGTTTGTTATTGTTTATGCAGTCGGGAACCAAGTCAAAGCTGTCGTTAACCGCTCATACCACAGACGCACACCCAGCTACTGCTATTGCGGGACAATTTACCTGGCAAATAAGTACCAACATGGTCTTATTATATCAAAACATGTGTTTGTGGCGCTTCAAAATGTAAATGAGATAATAGTCAAGAGCGTAGTAAGATGATATTGGACATCTTAGGAATGACTGAAGTTTCATGCGGTTAAACGGTCATCAAAAACCTTCTGAAGAAATTAGACTTGACTATGCGGCAGACACTCCTCAAACTGCACGTGTATATCATAATTTGTTGTCGCACATGGACCGGCATCAAACGATCAAGGTCCTGCAATTTTCCCACCAAGACGTTTGTACGCTGTACCCGATTTGTTACTTTTCACTGCAGCATATGGAGTTGTTCAAACAGTCCGTTGTTGACATGCCTTTTCATGCACGTGTATCTCCCGCTGATGATAATTCCAATAGTTATGCTGTAATACTTTCTGAGGGAGCTAGTGGTCGGATTGAGGGTGATGAATGCACATGTGGAAAATTTTGTAAAATTCGTATTTAATAATAATATCCTGCGACGAAGTGAAGGCAGGCCTTAACGAGAGTCGGTTGGAAAAAATGCAATCAAATACAACCGTGGTGTCACACTGAAACTTTCTCTGGCAAAATTAACTGGAAACGTTCCCATGTGGTTGACACAAACACAGCTCTCTCGGCTTAATGAGGCCAAACATAATAACGCCTCAGTAACATTAAAATTATCCAACTCACCGGTGACACAACGCGATAGACCGTTGGAGTATTTCCTTTCCTTACAACCATGCGAGTATTATTGGCAGCAGCAGCTCCAGTGGTGCAAACGTTGCAGTGTTAGGGGCTGTAAGAACTGCACCAGGAATGGCGCTGAAAAAGGCAGTTGGATGCCGTATAAAAGAAAATACCTTCCATTGCCAGGCACGAGTCGTCGAATACCCTCCGGCAAAGGTCTTCTTTTACCGGGTCGCAGAATATCACGCCATTGAGCCATCCATTCACCAGTCTTGATTAACTAGCGATGGTAAAAATCAATAAATCATTTTCGTGCATATGCAGATTGCGCCTCCTGGTGATGATGAGATCGGCAAGGTGTGCCTGTGAGACAACTGAAATTCGCGATTGTATTATTCATAGAAGAGCTATGTCGTCCTACCGAAGTGAAAAAAATAATGAAAGCGTAACAACAGCTACGAGATGAACTTACCAAGAGTACCGCTTTGATGATAAAATACAAACGTGCGTGTTTGATCGTAGATGCTATTTGTGGTCTTGCTGCGGAAACGATTATTGGTCTTGGTGTGACTGGAATCACGGGAACAACAACCATCGTAAGTGCACCCATCCGAGTTATTGTCGGGGGTATATTGATAGTAACCGATGTCTCTGGTGGTATTAGCAAGTTAATTTCCATGCGACTGCATTAACGAGTACGCACCTCTTCCGATTAGCTTGCAGCAGCACAAAACAGTCCCAATACGATTAGTAAACTGTACTCGGTGGTAGTCGAAAATAAAATAATCAGTGCGGCTGAGTTTGAGATTATGCTGGCAGAAATGGCAAATCCCGGACAATTACAGGCACTCATAAGAAACAGGGAGTATTAACAAAATTCAAAGTCGAGTAATTTGCTCTGAAAATTAAATGAAAAAGATATAAATTCCCAAAAGACAAGTAGACCGTCTGCCAGAAACGAATAAAGAAATACAGAGTCTGTGTGGTTTTGTTTCGGCAAAAAAGTCCAAGAGGATATGGAATAAGCTCAATCAAATTATATCAGGTATGAAATGCTCTCAAATATTGCCCTGAGATAAAACGATCTAATATCAATCAAGAAAATGTACAGCTTATAATTAATAGCCTTAAGACCCTCGAACAAGACACTCTACCAATGCTAAGATATGATATGTCTATGATGTTGTTACCATCCAATGACATGGGAAAAATAGACAATAGGGACAAAAGGTTGAATGAATTCCTCAAACTTGCAAATATTACAGAAATATCATCACACTTTATAATAGAAATAGTAAAATATAGTCTAAAATAAGGGGACGGAAAAGAAGAAGGCACGATGATAGCAAAAGAAATTTAAGATAATAGCAAAACCAAACTGATGTTTCAGAAGTATGAAGATTATCAGTATGTTTGGTAATAAACATTACTGGATATCACTTGCAAGTGTTACGTGTAGGCTGATGCAAAGGTAACAAGATAAAGAGTGAAGCAACAAGCTTTTTATATTTTAACAAAATAAGTGTTAGTGTAACTTATTTCCCTAGAAAACAATAGAGAAATTGGAAATAGGACTTACAGTTTGTGGATATAATCCAAAATTTAATCCTAAGATTGAATAATACAAGTCCTATCACTAAACAGTTCTAATAGAATTCGGGTTCGAATCTCGATGAAATTCCAATATGGAGGCGATGACGTAAGCTGAGACCGTTGTACGGGTGGTAACAGATCCTCGATTGAATTACAGTTTATGTTTCCGTATAGAACTCGAGAATAAATTTCCACTGAATTTCTTTCTCCCAGAACTTTTTATAAAATGGTACACTTGTTTGGTTTTCTAGAGAATAAATTATTAAATTCCAAAAAATAGAAAAACTTCAAAACAACCCGGCATTAACAATATAAAACACCTTGTATCCTCAAGGTGTCAAGAATACGACTAAATGAAAAACTCTGAGAACGACTATTAAAACCCAACTAAAACGTCATTTCAGTTTCACGTGTTGGGTCACGTGGTCTCTTAACATCAAAGAGCGTAATTAAAGAAAATGCCAATTGTCACGTAGCTAGAATAGCCCTATCAAAGTATTAAATTCGCACACCGAAAAGATATAAAAAAAGAAAGTCTGTTTACAATCCAGTTAACGTGCGGGCCGAAATGACCTTGGAAATAGCCAATCGTTATCACTCGATGTTTACAAAACTATGTACCAGAGTGAGCTAAATATAATGCTTCTGTAATAGGTTTTCCATTCTAAATAAACAGAATTTACTGAAAGAAAATATCGAATCCCATGAAAATAATCATTACAATAAAATGTAATGAAACAAAATTAAACTATAAAAGACTTTTAAAACTAACACACCAGCAATTTAATTACATAAACGTAACACAAGCAAACCTCGATTAATGATTAAAACTGCTTTTACAGTAAATTCATTGTAGGTAAGTATTATGAAATTGTTGTTTGGTCGTTTATTTGGGCACTGACATCCGTCGTAGACTCTGCCCCATGACTTGGTGACTTGTGTGGAAAATTAAATTGCTAAACATGAATGGGTCGATTATGGGCTGAGTAAATCATATGGATCAGAAGCTAGGACGAGTGGTAGAGACCCAAAGAAGACATACAAAAGATAAAACACCGACTTTCATACTATTATGTGACTATAGGTTTATTATACTATTTAATAACCATATTCATTTTTCATGTGTTCTACAAATTTTTATAATATAAAATTGGATATTTTTCTTCTCTCATGTAAACACTTTCAGATATTACCCATTGAGAATAATATTTGATGCCACACTAAAAATATACGAAAAGTATACTATCGGTTAAATTCTTGAAAATAATATATAGGACGCGATTCATTTAATAATGCTTTTTTTGCCTTTACTTCTCTTAGTATGTGAAAGAGGAATCCATCAGACTCGAGTCATTTTACAACGCTTTTTTGCCTTTCAATTTCTTAGAATGCGTAAAAGGAACATATGGCTATGAATGCAATGAAACCTGTGGTAAGTGTATGTACGGCAGTGACAGTTGTTCAACGATAAACGGAACGTGCAGATATGGCTGTCAAGAAGGATGGAAAGATGAGAAATGTATACTAGGTATGCCATGTCACATTAAAAGTGCAATTTTCACTTATTTTTCGAATCTGTGTCCAGAAACTTAGTTACACAGAGAAACAATACCATGTTTTGTAAAACTTAAAAATGAATTTAATTATCA